>CM062503.1:49964498-49971998 GCA_031479575.1 Coregonus ussuriensis | reverse complement strand
CTTATTTACAATGACGGCCTACACCGGCCAAACCCGGACGACGCTGGGCCAATTGTGCGCCGCCCTATGGGACTCCCAATCACGGCCGGTTGTGATACAGCCTGGAATCGAACCAGGGGGTCTGTAGTGACGCCTCAAACACTGAGATGCAGTGCCTTAGACCGCTGCGCCACTGGATAATTGTGTGTCCCCACAAGGTTAACTGTACAAGACTGTGTCTGTGTGTGTGTGTGTCTGTGTGTCTGTGTGTGTGTCTGTGTGTCTGTGTGTCTGTGTGTGTGTGTGTGTGTGTGTGTGTGTGTGTGTGTGTGTGTGTGTGTCTGTGTGTGTGTTTGTGTGTGTGTCTGTCTGTGTGTGTGTGTGTGTCTGTGTGTCTGTGTGTGTGTCTGTGTGTCTGTCTGTGTGTGTGTCTGTGTCTGTGTGTGTGTGTGATGTGTGTGTGTGTGTGTGTGTGTGTGTGTGTGTGTGTGTGTGTGTGTGTGTGTTTAACTATACTTGTGGGGACTAAACTAACAACATTTGACCATCTGGGTACATTTTGTTAATCCCCACAAGGTCAAATGCTATTTCTACGGGTTTAGGGTTAAGGTTAGAATTAGTGTTAGGGTTAAAATTAGGTTTAGGAGCTAGGATTAGGTTTAGGTTTAGGTTTAGGTTTAGGTTTAGGAGCTAGGATTAGGTTTAGGTTTAGGTTTAGGTTTAGGTTTAGGTTTGAATGGGACTAATTTTTAAAAAATTGAATTCCTTTTTTTTATTTAACCTTTATTTAACTAGGCAAGTCAGTTAAGAACAAATTCTTATTTACAATGACGGCCTACACCGGCCAAACCCGGACGACGCTGGGCCAATTGTGTGCCGCCCTATGGGACTCCCAATCACGGCCGGTTGTGATACAGCCTGGAATCGAACCAGGGGGTCTGTAGTGACGCCTCAAACACTGAGATGCAGTGCCTTAGACCGCTGCGCCACTGGATAATTGTGTGTCCCCACAAGGTTAACTGTACAAGACTGTGTCTGTGTGTGTGTGTGTCTGTGTGTCTGTGTGTGTGTCTGTGTGTCTGTGTGTGTGTGTGTGTGTGTGTGTGTGTGTGTGTGTGTGTGTGTCTGTGTGTGTGTTTGTGTGTGTGTCTGTCTGTGTGTGTGTGTGTGTCTGTGTGTCTGTGTGTGTGTCTGTGTGTCTGTCTGTGTGTGTGTCTGTGTCTGTGTGTGTGTGTGATGTGTGTGTGTGTGTGTGTGTGTGTGTGTGTGTGTGTGTGTGTGTGTGTGTTTAACTATACTTGTGGGGACTAAACTAACAACATTTGACCATCTGGGTACATTTTGTTAATCCCCACAAGGTCAAATGCTATTTCTACGGGTTTAGGGTTAAGGTTAGAATTAGTGTTAGGGTTAAAATTAGGTTTAGGAGCTAGGATTAGGTTTAGGTTTAGGTTTAGGTTTAGGTTTAGGAGCTAGGATTAGGTTTAGGTTTAGGTTTAGGTTTAGGTTTAGGTTTGAATGGGACTAATTTTTAAAAAATTGAATTCCTTTTTTTTATTTAACCTTTATTTAACTAGGCAAGTCAGTTAAGAACAAATTCTTATTTACAATGACGGCCTACACCGGCCAAACCCGGACGACGCTGGGCCAATTGTGTGCCGCCCTATGGGACTCCCAATCACGGCCGGTTGTGATACAGCCTGGAATCGAACCAGGGGGTCTGTAGTGACGCCTCAAGCACTGAGATGCAGTGCCTTAGACCGCTGCGCCACTGGATAATTGTGTGTCCCCACAAGGTTAACTGTACAAGACTGTGTCTGTGTGTGTGTGTCTGTGTGTGTGTGTGTGTGTCTGTGTGTCTGTGTGTGTGTGTGTGTGTGTGTGTGTGTCTGTGTGTGTGTTTGTGTGTGTGTGTGTCTGTCTGTGTGTGTGTGTGTGTGTGTCTGTGTGTCTGTGTGTGTGTCTGTGTGTCTGTCTGTGTGTGTGTGTGTCTGTGTCTGTGTGTGTGTGTGATGTGTGTGTGTGTGTGTGTGTGTGTGTGTGTGTGTGTGTGTGTGTGTGTGTGTGTGTGTGTGTGTGTGTGTGTGTTTAACTATACTTGTGGGGACTAAACGAACAAAAATTTGACCATCTGGGTACATTTTGTTAATCCCCACAAGGTCAAATGCTATTTCTACGGGTTTAGGGTTAAGGTTAGAATTAGTGTTAGGGTTAAAATTAGGTTTAGGAGCTAGGATTAGGTTTAGGTTTAGGTTTAGGTTTAGGTTTAGGAGCTAGGATTAGGTTTAGGTTTAGGTTTAGGTTTAGGTTTAGGTTTAGGTTTAGGTTTAGGTTTAGGGTTAAGGTTAGGGTTAGGATTAAGGGTTAGGGTTAGGGAAAATAGGATTTTGAATGGGACTGTTAGTTATACAAGATTGTGTGTGTGTCTACATACATGTGTGCGAGTGCGCCTGTACGTGTGTATGTGTGAGTATGTAGGGTTTGTGTGCAGCCTCTGATACCAAACTAACCAGCTAATGTAACTGGCTCCAAGAAAACTCCCAGAGAACCGCACTTACTGCAGCCTCTGATACCAAACTAACCAGCTAATGTAACTGGCTCCAAGAAAACTCCCAGAGAACCGCACTTACTGCAGCCTCTGATACCAAACTAACCAGCTAATGTAACTGGCTCCAAGAAAACTCCCAGAGAACCGCACTTACTGCAGCCTCTGATACCAAACTAACCAGCTAATGTAACTGGCTCCAAGAAAACTCCCAGAGAACCGCACTTTACTGTAGCCTCTAATACCTACTGTAATACAGGCTGGCCTTCCATAGCGAGACCAGTCCAAGACTGTCTCCCAAATGGCACCCTATTCCCTATATAGTGCACTACTTTAGACCAGGGCACATAGGGAATAGGGTGCCATTTGTGACACTGCGCAGCCCAGGATGGCAGCCAATGAGCAATGTAGTCATCATGGTAACCATGGTGTTGTTTTTATTCCCGTCTTTATGGACGTCAAGGCGAGAGGTTATGTCACTAACACGGTGGAGGGCCATGCTGAAAACCAGAAGAGGTCAGTGGAGGAGGGAGGCTATGAAACCGCTGGATAAACTACAGAATGGACAGTGACGTTGGAGTGGTTGGGGAGTCCTAGGAAAGGCTTCCAATGCTGTAAAATCATTGGATTAAAATACAGGATTGGAAGCGGCGTAGTCCTAGTGTTTCATGGTCCCATGAGGTTCCGTCTGTTGGTATCCACCATGATTCTGATTGGCTAGACTGAAAGCCCTGTGTATGTCATGATTCTGATTGGCTAGACTGAAAGCCCTGTGTATGTCATGATTCTGATTGGCTAGACTGAAAGCATTGTGTATGTCATGATTCTGATTGGCTAGACTGAAAGCCCTGTGTATGTCATGATTCTGATTGGCTAGACTGAAAGCCCTGTGTCTGCCATGGCTCTGATTGGCTAGACTGAAAGCCCTGTGTCTGCCATGGCTCTGATTGGCTAGACTGAAAGCCCTGTGTCTGTCATGGCTCTGATTGGCTAGACTGAAAGCCCTGTGTCTGTCATGGCTCTGATGGTATCAGAGCTGAATGATGATGTCAGCCTGCCCTGCTCAGGGCTCTCTCTCTCTGTCTCTGTCTGTGTCTGTGTCTGTGTCTGTGTCTGTGTCTGTGTCTGTGTCTGTGTCTGTGTCTCTGTCTCTGTCTCTGTCTCTGTCTCTGTCTCTGTCTCTGTCTCTGTCTCTGTCTCTGTCTCTGTCTCTGTCTCTGTCTCTGTCTCTCACGGGGCTGCAGTAGTATATCAACACTGTCAGTATACTGCAGGGAGGGAAAGCATGTTGTCCCGATCAGAGATCGAATAAAACTGGATGTGTCCATTTTCATCCCATTATCCAACCAGAATCATGGCAGGACTTTCATTCCAGCCAATAAGAATCATGGCTGTAGACAGGACCAGCCAATCAGAATCATGGTTGTAGACAGGACCAGCCAATCAGAATCATGGCTGCCCAGGAGGCTTCATTAAAATACACATAACGTCTTCTAAAGTACTATCAATCCCTCACATGTTGAAATTCTCCAACAGTTTGTTGAAAATCCGATCAACTTTGAAACCGTGAGGAGGAAGTCAGCAATTCTGAACAGAATATAGGAATCAAAACCAGAACTTGTGAGTATTCATGTTCCTGGTGGTGAGGTATTCATGTTCCTGGTGGTGAGGTATTCATGTTGCTAGTGGTGAGATATTCATGTTCTTGGTGATGAGGTATTCATGTTCCTGGTGGTGAGGTATTCATGTTCATGGTGGTGAGGTATTCATGTTCCTGGAGGTGAGGTATTCATGTTCCTGGTGGTGAGGTATTCATGTTCCTGGTGGTGAGGTATTCATGTTCCTGGTGTGAGGTATTCATATTCGTGATGGTGAGGTATTGAGGTTCCTGGGGGTGAGGTATTCATGTTCCTGGAGGTGAGGTATTCATGTTCCTGGTGGTGAGGTATTCATGTTGCTAGTGGTGAGATATTCATGTTCTTGGTGATGAGGTATTCATGTTCCTGGTGGTGAGGTATTCATGTTCCTGGTGGTGAGGTATTCATGTTCCTGGAAGTGAGGTATTCATGTTCCTGGTGATGAGGTATTCATGTTCCTGGTGGTGAGGTATTCATGTTCCTGGTGTGAGGTATTCATATTCGTGATGGTGAGGTATTGAGGTTCCTGGGGGTGAGGTATTCATGTTGCTGGAGGTGAGGTATTCATGTTCCTGGTGGTGAGGTATTCATGTTGCTAGTGGTGAGATATTCATGTTCTTGGTGATGAAGTATTCATGTTCCTGGTGGTGAGGTATTCATGTTCCTGGTGGTGAGGTATTCATGTTCCTGGTGGTGAGGTATTCATGTTGCTAGTGGTGAGATATTCATGTTCTTGGTGATGAGGTATTCATGTTCCTGGTGGTGAGGTATTCATGTTCCTGGTGGTGAGGTATTCATGTTCCTGGAGGTGAGGTATTCATGTTCCTGGTGGTGAGGTATTCATGTTCCTGGTGGTGAGGTATTCATGTTCCTGGTGTGAGGTATTCATATTCGTGATGGTGAGGTATTGAGGTTCCTGGGGGTGAGGTATTCATGTTCCTGGAGGTGAGGTATTCATGTTCCTGGTGGTGAGGTATTCATGTTGCTAGTGGTGAGATATTCATGTTCTTGGTGATGAGGTATTCATGTTCCTGGTGGTGAGGTATTCATGTTCCTGGTGGTGAGGTATTCATGTTCCTGGAGGTGAGGTATTCATGTTCCTGGTGGTGAGGTATTCATGTTCCTGGAAGTGAGGTATTCATGTTCCTGGTGGTGAGGTATTCATGTTCCTGGTGGTGAGGTATTCATGTTCCTGGTGGTGAGGTATTCATGTTCCTGGTGGTGAGGTATTCATGTTGCTAGTGGTGAGATATTCATGTTCTTGGTGATGAGGTATTCATGTTCCTGGTGGTGAGGTATTCATGTTCCTGGTGGTGAGGTATTCATGTTCCTGGAGGTGAGGTATTCATGTTCCTGGTGGTGAGGTATTCATGTTCCTGGTGGTGAGGTATTCATGTTCCTGGAGGTGAGGTATTCATGTTCCTGGTGGTGAGGTATTCATGTTCCTGGTGGTGAGGTATTCATGTTCCTGGAGGTGAGGTATTCATGTTCCTGGTGGTGAGGTATTCATGTTCCTGGAAGTGAGGTATTCATGTTCCTGGTGGTGAGGTATTCATGTTCCTGGTGGTGAGGTATTCATGTTTCTGGTGGTGAGGTATTCATGTTCCTGGTGGTGAGGTATTCATGTTGCTAGTGGTGAGATATTCATGTTCTTGGTGATGAGGTATTCATGTTCCTGGTGGTGAGGTATTCATGTTCCTGGTGGTGAGGTATTCATGTTCCTGGAGGTGAGGTATTCATGTTCCTGGTGGTGAGGTATTCATGTTCCTGGTGGTGAGGTATTCATGTTCCTGGTGTGAGGTATTCATATTCGTGATGGTGAGGTATTGAGGTTCCTGGGGGTGAGGTATTCATGTTCCTGGAGGTGAGGTATTCATGTTCCTGGTGGTGAGGTATTCATGTTCCTGGAAGTGAGGTATTCATGTTCCTGGAGGTGAGGTATTCATGTTCCTGGTGGTGAGATATTCATGTTCCTGGTGTGAGGTATTCATATTCGTGATGGTGAGGTATTGAGGTTCCTGGGGGTGAGATATTCATATTTCTGGGGGTGTGACCAGCCTTGATCTGAGATTCAGGAACAATAAACACAGTCGTTTTCTGAAAGGGCCTCCGGAGATGGGAGAAGCCCCTCTAGCTGGGTTAGGGTTAGGTCTGGTCGTCCAGGTACAGCTAAGGGCCTCCGGAGATGGGAGAAGCCCCTCTAGCTGGGTTAGGGTTAGGTTTGGTCGTCCAGGTACAGCTAAGGGCCTCCGGAGACGGGAGAAGCCCCTCTAGCTGGGTTAGGGTTAGGTCTGGTCGTCCAGGTACAGCTAAGGGCCTCCGGAGATGGGAGAAGCCCCTCTAGCTGGGTTAGGGTTAGGTCTGTTCGTCCAGGTTCAGCTAAGGGCCTCCGGAGATGGGAGAAGCCCCTCTAGCTGGGTTAGGGTTAGGTCTGGTCGTCCAGGTACAGCTAAGGGCCTCCGGAGATGGGAGAAGCCCCTCTAGCTGGGTTAGGGTTAGGTCTGGTCGTCCAGGTACAGCTAAGGGCCTCCGGAGATGGGAGAAGCCCCTCTAGCTGGGTTAGGGTTAGGTCTGGTAGTCCAGGTACAGCTAAGGGCCTCCGGAGATGGGAGAAGCCCCTCTAGCTGGGTTAGGGTTAGGTCTGTTCGTCCAGGTACAGCTAAGGGCCTCCGGAGATGGGAGAAGCCCCTCTAGCTGGGTTAGGGTTAGGTCTGTTCGTCCAGGTACAGCTAAGGGCCTCCGGAGATGGGAGAAGCCCCTCTAGCTGGGTTAGGGTTAGGTCTGGTCGTCCAGGTACAGCTAAGGGCCTCCGGAGATGGGAGAAGCCCCTCTAGCTGGGTTAGGGTTAGGTCTGGTCGTCCAGGTACAGCTAAGGGCCTCCGGAGATGGGAGAAGCCCCTCTAGCTGGGTTAGGGTTAGGTCTGTTTGTCCAGGTACAGCTAAGGGCCTCCGGAGATGGGAGAAGCCCCTCTAGCTGGGTTAGGGTTAGGTCTGGTCGTCCAGGTACAGCTAAGGGCCTCCGGAGATGGGAGAAGCCCCTCTAGCTGGGTTAGGGTTAGGTCTGTTCGTCCAGGTACAGCTAAGGGCCTCCGGAGATGGGAGAAGCCCCTCTAGCTGGGTTAGGGTTAGGTCTGTTCGTCCAGGTACAGCTAAGGGCCTCCGGAGATGGGAGAAGCCCCTCTAGCTGGGTTAGGGTTAGGTCTGGTCGTCCAGGTACAGCTAAGGGCCTCCGGAGATGGGAGAAGCCCCTCTAGCTGGGTTAGGGTTAGGTCTGGTCGTCCAGGTACAGCTAAGCTGTCTGCTTTCAATATTGTTCCACAGCAGCTGCAAAGCTACAAC
>CM062503.1:49744498-49959498 GCA_031479575.1 Coregonus ussuriensis | reverse complement strand
CTGTCAGAGTGACCATCGGGTTCTTTGTCACCTCCCTGACCAAGGCCCTTCTCCCTCGATTGCTCAGTTTGGCTGGGCGGCCAGCTCCAGGAAGAGTCTTGGTGGTTCCAAACTTCTTGGGGACCATCAGTGCTTCAGACATTTTGGGGTACCCTTCCCCAGATCTGTGCCTCGACACAATCCTGTCTCGGAGCTCTAAGGACAATTCCTTCGACCTCATGGCTTGGTTTTTGCTCTGACGTGCACTGTCAACTGTGGGACCTTATGTAGACCGGTGTGTACCTTTCCAAATCATGTTCAATCAATTGAATTTACCCCAGGTGGACTCCAATCAAGTTGTAGAAACATCTCAAGGATGATTAGTGGAAACAGGATACACCTGAGCTCAATTTCGAGTCTCATAGCAAAAGGTTTGAATATTATGTAAATAAGGTATTTATGTTTTTTTAAAATATATTTCTAAAAACCTGTTTTCACTTAGTCATTATGGAGTATTGTGTGTAGATGTATATTTATTTAATCCATTTTAGAATAAGACCGTAACGTAACTCAATGTGGAAAAGGGCAAGGGGTCTGAATACTTTCCGAACGCACTGTATATATACACTATATATACAAAAGTATGTGTACACCCCTTGAAATTGGTGGATTCGGCTATTTCAGCCACACCCGTTGCTGACAGGTGTATAAAATCGAGCACACAGCCATGCAATCTCCATAGACAAACATTGGCAGTAAAATGGCCCGTAATGAAGAGCTCAGTGACTTTCAACGGGGCATAACAGGACCGCCGAGTGCTGAGGTGCGTAGCGTGTACGATTCGTCTGTCCTCGTTTGCAGCATTAACTACCGAGTTCCAAACTTCCTCTGGAAGCAAAGTCAGGACAAGAACTGTTCTTCTGGAGCTTCATGTTATGGTTTTCCATGGCCGAGCAGCATCACACAAGCCTAAGATCACCATGCGCAATGCAAAGCGTCGGGTGCAGTGGTTTAAAACTCGCCGCCATTGGACTCTGGAGCAGTGGAAACGCCTTCTATGGAGAGATGAATCACGCTTCACCATCTGGCAGTCCAGCGGAGGAATCTGGGTTTGGCGGATGCCAGGAAAACACTACCTGCCCCAATGCATAGTGCCAGCTGTAAAGTTTGGTGGAGGAGGAATAATGTTCTGGGGCTGTTTGTCATGGTTGGGGCTAGGCCCCTTAGTTCCAGTGAAGGGAAATCTTAACGCTACACCATACAATGACATTCTAGATGATTCTGTGCTTCCAACCTTGTGGCAACAGTTTGGGGAAGGCCTTTTTCTGTTTCTGCATGACCCCTCGCACAAAGTGAGGTCCAAACAGAAATGGGTTTGTCGCTATCGGTGTGGAAGAACTTGAATGGACTGCACAGAGCCCTGCCCTCAACCCCATTGATCACCTTTGGGATGAATTGGAACGCAGACTGGGAGCCAGGCCTAATCGCCCAACATCAGTGCCCCCGACCTCACTAATTATCTTGTGGCTGAATGGAAGCAAGTCCCCGCAGCAATGTTCCAACATCTAGTGGAAAGCCTTCCCAGAAGAGTGGAGGCTGTTGTAGCAGCAAAGGGGGAACCAACTCCATATTAATGCCCATGATTTTGGAATGAGATGTTCGACGAGCAGGTTTCCACATACTTTTGCTCATGTAGTGTATGATGCCTTCAGAACGTGTTCATAGCCCTGGACTTATTCCACATGTTGTTGTGTTACAGCCTGAATTCAAAATAGACAAAAATACAAAAATTAACACCCACACAATACCCCATAATGACAAAATCAAAAAACACGTTTTTAGAATTTTTTTGCAAGTGTATTGTAAATGAAATACAGAAATATCTCATTTACATACGTATTCACACCCCCTAGTCAATACTTTGTAGAAGCACATTTGGTAACGATTACAGCTGTGAGTCTTTCTGGGTAAGTCTCTAAGAGCTTTTCACACTTAATAAATGCAATATTTGCATTTATTATTTTCAAAATTCTTCAAGCTCGATTCGGACCTGTGTTTTTTACAGCATGGCACGACTGTCCTCCAGAAAGCGGAGAGTGTTAGCAACACTTTTGTAGTCCTTTGTGATATCTTTCAAAAAAGCTGCTTTAGAAAGGATCATCTACACATACTGAACAAGCTGCTTTAGAAAGGATCATCTACACATACTGAACAAGCTGCTTTAGAAAGGATCATCTACACATACTGAACAAGCTGCTTTAGAAAGGATCATCTACACATACTGAACAAGCTGCTTTAGAAAGGATCATCTACACGTACTGAACAAGCTGCTTTAGAAAGGATCATCTACACATACTGAACAAGCTGCTTTAGAAAGGATCATCTACACGTACTGAACAAGCTGCTTTAGAAAGGATTATCTACACATACTGAACAAGCTGCTTTAGAAAGGATCATCTACACATACTGAACAAGCTGCTTTAGAAAGGATCATCTACACGTACTGAACAAGCTGCTTTAGAAAGGATCATCTACACGTACTGAACAAGCTGCTTTAGAAAGGATCATCTACACATACTGAACAAGCTGCTTTAGAAAGGATCATCTACACATACTGAACAAGCTGCTTTAGAAAGGATCATCTACACGTACTGAACAAGCTGCTTTAGAAAGGATCATCTACACGTACTGAGCAGCTCATGTTATAGACGGAAGCATGCTACATGGCAGACCAATCCCAACTCACCTCTTGGCATGTCCAGCCCATACATTATCTCAGCCAATCATGGCTAGAGGGAAGGTTCCTGTCTTTTTCCATGGCTAAACCAACTAGGCTCGTAATTTAACAATTGTATTAGTGTTTACAGATGGCATACAAGTTTGTTCTTAAGGCACATGAAAGTTCACATGTTCCAGAAGGCATTTTCTGCCAAAAAATGTATACTCAGGGGCAGAGACCCTGCTTTGTGAGGCATCCGGAATACACACACACACACACACACATGCACACACACACAGACACACACACACGCACTTTTGCCAGAGATTTCCTCCAACCCCAGCAGAACCAGAGATTTCCTCCAACCGCAGCAGAACCAGAGATTTCTTCCAATCAAAGCAGAACCATAGATTTTTTCCAATCGCAGCAGAACCAGAGATTTCCTCCATATTTCTTTCACCTATCCATTCCACCACAGACTAGATCTATGAGCAGGGAGAAGGACACAGGGACATCACAGACTGGGGGAATCACAGGGACATCACAGACTGGGGGAAGGACACAGGGACATCACAGACTGGGGGAAGGACACAGGGACATCACAGACTGGGGGAAGGACACGGGGACATCACAGACTGGGAAGAGTGATGCAATATCATACCGCCCAAGGTTGGCATACATTATTTTCCACAGCTTGGCAGGGGAGGGAGAGGAGAGAGAGGAGGTAGAGGAGAGGAGTGATACCCTCCCCAAATGTCAGGTCAGATCTGGGCCTTGTAAAACCAAAGTGGGTATGAGGGCCAATTTGTCCCATTTACAATGTTACAGTGTGCTGCTATAAGACAAACCCCCCAGTTACATCCATCATTGCTCTGATTATTATTATATTATGAGTGCAGTAAAATTGACTGGGCTTATTCTTCCTGTTTTGCTATCAGCCAGCCTCAATTATGAGGAAACTAAACTGGGCTTCTTTTTTAGGGAACGTTCTCAGGCTCTGAAACTAATACGAAGGGTGTTTGAGGAAATATAGTGTGTTAGTATGAATCAGTTTAGGCTACATGACCTAAACCTTGGGGTTTCCACTAAATAACACAGCCACAGGATTCCACTGCCACAAAGCCAACATTAGCACAAAAAAATGTCTGAAATTGAGGTTTTGGGTTAGACATAACGTTAGCAGTGTGCTTAAGGTTAAGGTTAGGGTAAGGTTTAAAATCTGATTTTAAGAAGAGAAATTGTAGAACTAGTCATTACAAATGACACACTAGTCGGTCTGTAGCTCAGCTGGTAGAGCACGGCGCATGTAACGCCAAGGTAGTGGGTTCGATCCCCGGGACCACCCATACACAACAAATGTATGCACGCATGACTGTAAGTCGCTTTGGATAAAAGCGTCTGCTAAATGGCATATTATTATTATTATAGTCCCTTTACAGTGCATCATTTATTACCTGAGCCCTATGGAATTGGAATTGGGTGCCATTTGTGACACAACCAATGGTTTACTGCCCTGGGTGGGGCTGGTTATGCAGGTGGGTTTGATGCAGAGAGAACAGCCAGGTGGGTTGATGCAGAGAGAACAGCCAGGTGGGTTTGATGCAGAGAGAACAGCCAGGTGGTTTGATGCAGAGAGAACAGCCAGGTGGTTTGATGCGGAGAGAACAGCCAGGTGGTTTGATGCAGAGAGAACAGCCAGGTGGGTTTGATGCAGAGAGAACAGCCAGGTGGGTTTGATGCAGAGAGAACAGCCAGGTGGTTTGATGCAGAGAGAACAGCCAGGTGGGTTGATGCAGAGAGAACAGCCAGGTGGTTTGATACAGAGAGAACAGCCAGGTGGTTTGATGCGGAGAGAACAGCCAGGTGGTTTGATGCAGAGAGAACAGCCAGGTGGGTTTGATGCAGAGAGAACAGCCAGGTGGGTTGATGCAGAGAGAACAGCCAGGTGGTTTGATATAGAGAGAACAGCCAGGTGGTTTGATGCGGAGAGAACAGCCAGGTGGTTTGATGCAGAGAGAACAGCCAGGTGGGTTGATGCAGAGAGAACAGCCAGGTGGTTTGATGCAGAGAGAACAGCCAGGTGGTTTGATGCAGAGAGAACAGCCAGGTGGTTTGATGCAGAGAGAACAGCCAGGTGGTTTGATGCAGAGAGAATAGCCAGGTGGTTTGATGCAGAGAGAACAGCCAGGTGGTTTGATGCAGAGAGAACAGCCAGGTGGTTTGATGCAGAGAGAACAGCCAGGTGGGTTTGATGCAGAGAGAACAGCCAGGTGGTTTGATGCAGAGAGAACAGCCAGGTGGGTTTGATGCAGAGAGAACAGCCAGGTGGGTTTGATGCAGAGAGAACAGAGAGAACAGCCAGGTGGTTTGATGCAGAGAGAACAGCCAGTGACGCTGGATCTGAACAGGACCTCTTCCATTATAAGTTTAACAGCGAGCACTTTAATCACATATTAAAACCACATGGCTGGTGTGGAGGACTAATACAGGCTCTATGACATTTTGCATTGATTAAATGGATTCTGTTCGTTTCCATAAATGCAGATTCCCAGTACTTCTTTCCCAGTTCATTAATTTATTAAAGATTTTTCAATGTTTATGACTGTTTTTAAATGTTTTTGAATGGTGTTGAATGGTCAGGATGCTGGTTGAATGCTCTACGCACTGCACGTCCTTTTGGAACGATGTGTATCCCCTACCATGGTAATATATCAGAGTGACATAGAGACTAACATGGCAGTATAAATGAACATATACAGTACCAGTCAAAAGTTTTAGAACACCTACTCATTCAAGGGTTTTTCTTTATTTTTACTATTTTCTACATTGTAGAATAATAGTGAAGACATCAAAACTATGAAATAACACATATGGAATTGTGTAGTAAACAAAAAAGTGTTATTTTATATTTGAGATTCTTCAAATAGCCACCCCTTTGCCTTGATGACAGCTTTGCACACTCTTGGCATTCTCTCAACCAGCTTCACCTGGAATGCTTTTCCAACAGTTCCCACATATGCTGAGCACTTGTTGGCTGCTTTTCCTTCACTCACAAACCATCTCAATTGGGTTGAGGTCGGGGGATTGTGGAGGCCAGATCATCTGATGCAGCACTCCATCACTCTCCTTCTTGGTCAAATAGCCCTTACACAGCCTGGAGGTGTGTTGGGTCATTGTCCTGTTGAAAAACAAATGATAGTCCCACTAAGCCCAAACCAGATGGGATGGCATATCGCTGCAGAATTCGAAATAAATCACAGACAGTGTCACCAGCAAAGCACCCCTACACCATAACACCTCCTCCTCCATGCTTTACGGTGGGAAATACACAAGTGGAGATCATCCGTTCACCCACACTGCGTCTCAGAAAGACACGGATGGTGGAACCAAAAATCTCAAATTTGGACTCCAGACCAAAGGACACATTTCCACCAGTCTAATGTCCATTGCTTATGTATATTCGCCCAAGCAGGTCTCTTCTTCTTATTGGTGTCCTTTAGTAGTGGTTTCTTTGCAGCAATTCGACCATGAAGGCCTGATTCACACAGTCTCCTCTGAACAGTTGATGTTGAGACGTGTCTGTTACTTGAACTCTGTGAAGCATTTATTTGGGCTGCAATTTCTGAGGCTGGTAACTCTAATGAACTTATCCTCTGGAAATATAGCATCATTATCTTGAAGCATTGTGGGTTCCCAATCACTGGCAAATTAAATTCAAAGGCTTTTTAAGATTAACTGGTTGTATAAATTGTGTATGTGTGTGCTTCCCTGTGTGTGTGTGTGCGTGCTTCCCTTTGTGTGTGTGTGTGTGTGTGTATGCTTCCCTTTGTGTGTGTGTGTGTGTGTATGCTTCCCTTTGTGTGTGTGTGTGTGTGTGTGTGTGCGTGCTTCCCTTTGTGTGTGTGTGTGTGCGTGCTTCCCTTTGTGTGTGTGTGTGCGTGCATGCTTCCCTTTGTGTTTGTGTGTGTGTGCGTACGTGTGTGTGTGAGAGAGTATTCTAAACAAAGGAGGGTTTTATTCTGTCTCTTTGATCTCTCAGAGCACCTGCATCCACTGTCTCAGGAGAGAAAATCCTTCAGAATCCCAGGCAGCTTGATGTGATCAGGTCACAGAGACCCACTGCTGTCTCATCACTTTGTTACAACCAGACCTGGGTTCAAATACTATTCAAAATCTTACAAATAGTTTGAGTGTTTGCTTTAGCCTGCCAGGAGTGCCAGTTGGGGAGGTTTTTGATCGTTTGTCCCCTTCCCAGCCCTAGTAAAGAGGCTAGAGGCTAGAGGACAGGGAGGACAGGGGACTGTCCCCTTCCCAGCCATAGTAAAGAGGCTAGAGGCTAGAGGACAGGGAGGACAGGGGAGTGTCCCCTTCCCAGCCATAGTAAACAGGGTAGAGGCTATAGGACAGGGAGGACAGGGGACTGTCCCCTTCCCAGCCATAGTAAACAGGGTAGAGGACAGGGAGGACAGGGGATTGTCCCCTTCCCAGCCATAGTAAACAGGGTAGAGGCTAGAGGACAGGGAGGACAGGGGACTGTCCCCTTCCCAGCCATAGTAAACAGGCTAGAGGACAGGGAGGACAGGGAGGACAGGGGACTGTCCCCTTCCCAGCCATAGTAAACAGGGTAGAGGCTAGAGGACAGGGAGGACAGGGGACTGTCCCCTTCCCAGCCATAGTAAACAGGGTAGAGGCTAGAGGACAGGGAGGACAGGGAGGACAGGGGACTGTCCCCTTCCCAGCCATAGTAAACAGGGTAGAGGCTAGAGGACAGGGAGGACAGGGGACTGTCCCCTTCCCAGCCATAGTAAACAGGCTAGAGGACAGGGAGGACAGGGGACTGTCCCCTTCCCAGCCATAGTAAACAGGGTAGAGGCTATAGGACAGGGAGGACAGGGGACTGTCCCCTTCCCAGCCATAGTAAATAGGCTAGAGGACAGGGAGGACAGGGAGGACAGGGAGGACAGGGGACTGTCCCCTTCCCAGCCATAGTAAACAGGCTAGAGGCTAGAGGACAGGGAGGACAGGGGACTGTCCCCTTCCCAGCCATAGTAAACAGGCTAGAGGCTAGAGGACAGGGAGGACAGGGGACTGTCCCCTTCCCAGCCATAGTAAACAGGGTAGAGGACAGGGAGGATAGGGAGGACAGGGGACTGTCCCCTTCCCAGCCATAGTAAACAGGCTAGAGGCTATAGGACAGGGAGGACAGGGGACTGTCCCCTTCCCAGCCATAGTAAACAGGCTAGAGGACAGGGAGGACAGGGAGGACAGGGGACTGTCCCCTTCCCAGCCATAGTAAACAGGGTAGAGGACAGGGAGGACAGGGAGGACAGGGGAGTGTCCCCTTCCCAGCCATAGTAAACAGGGTAGAGGCTATAGGACAGGGAGGACAGGGGACTGTCCCCTTCCCAGCCATTGTAAACAGGGTAGAGGCTAGAGGACAGGGAGGACAGGGGACTGTCCCCTTCCCAGCCATAGTAAACAGGGTAGAGGACAGGGAGGACAGGGAGGACAGGGGAGTGTCCCCTTCCCAGCCATAGTAAACAGGCTAGAGGCTATAGGACAGGGAGGACAGGGGACTGTCCCCTTCCCAGCCATAGTAAACAGGCTAGAGGACAGGGAGGACAGGGGACTGTCCCCTTCCCAGCCATAGTAAACAGGGTAGAGGCTATAGGACAGGGAGGACAGGGGACTGTCCCCTTCCCAGCCATAGTAAATAGGCTAGAGGACAGGGAGGACAGGGAGGACAGGGAGGACAGGGGACTGTCCCCTTCCCAGCCATAGTAAACAGGCTAGAGGCTAGAGGACAGGGAGGACAGGGGACTGTCCCCTTCCCAGCCATAGTAAACAGGCTAGAGGCTAGAGGACAGGGAGGACAGGGGACTGTCCCCTTCCCAGCCATAGTAAACAGGGTAGAGGACAGGGAGGATAGGGAGGACAGGGGACTGTCCCCTTCCCAGCCATAGTAAACAGGCTAGAGGCTATAGGACAGGGAGGACAGGGGACTGTCCCCTTCCCAGCCATAGTAAACAGGCTAGAGGACAGGGAGGACAGGGAGGACAGGGGACTGTCCCCTTCCCAGCCATAGTAAACAGGGTAGAGGACAGGGAGGACAGGGAGGACAGGGGAGTGTCCCCTTCCCAGCCATAGTAAACAGGGTAGAGGCTATAGGACAGGGAGGACAGGGGACTGTCCCCTTCCCAGCCATAGTAAACAGGGTAGAGGACAGGGAGGACAGGGGACTGTCCCCTTCCCAGCCATAGTAAACAGGGTAGAGGCTAGAGGACAGGGAGGACAGGGGACTGTCCCCTTCCCAGCCATAGTAAACAGGGTAGAGGACAGGGAGGACAGGGGACTGTCCCCTTCCCAGCCATAGTAAACAGGGTAGAGGCTAGAGGACAGGGAGGACAGGGGACTGTCCCCTTCCCAGCCATAGTAAACAGGCTAGAGGACAGGGAGGACAGGGAGGACAGGGGAGTGTCCCCTTCCCAGCCATAGTAAACAGGGTAGAGGCTATAGGACAGGGAGGACAGGGGACTGTCCCCTTCCCAGCCATTGTAAACAGGGTAGAGGCTAGAGGACAGGGAGGACAGGGGACTGTCCCCTTCCCAGCCATAGTAAACAGGGTAGAGGACAGGGAGGACAGGGAGGACAGGGGAGTGTCCCCTTCCCAGCCATAGTAAACAGGCTAGAGGCTATAGGACAGGGAGGACAGGGGACTGTCCCCTTCCCAGCCATAGTAAACAGGCTAGAGGACAGGGAGGACAGGGGACTGTCCCCTTCCCAGCCATAGTAAACAGGGTAGAGGCTATAGGACAGGGAGGACAGGGGACTGTCCCCTTCCCAGCCATAGTAAATAGGCTAGAGGACAGGGAGGACAGGGAGGACAGGGGACTGTCCCCTTCCCAGCCATAGTAAACAGGCTAGAGGCTAGAGGACAGGGAGGACAGGGGACTGTCCCCTTCCCAGCCATAGTAAACAGGCTAGAGGCTAGAGGACAGGGAGGACAGGGGACTGTCCCCTTCCCAGCCATAGTAAACAGGGTAGAGGACAGGGAGGATAGGGAGGACAGGGGACTGTCCCCTTCCCAGCCATAGTAAACAGGCTAGAGGCTATAGGACAGGGAGGACAGGGGACTGTCCCCTTCCCAGCCATAGTAAACAGGCTAGAGGACAGGGAGGACAGGGAGGACAGGGGACTGTCCCCTTCCCAGCCATAGTAAACAGGGTAGAGGACAGGGAGGACAGGGAGGACAGGGGAGTGTCCCCTTCCCAGCCATAGTAAACAGGGTAGAGGCTATAGGACAGGGAGGACAGGGGACTGTCCCCTTCCCAGCCATTGTAAACAGGGTAGAGGCTAGAGGACAGGGAGGACAGGGGACTGTCCCCTTCCCAGCCATAGTAAACAGGGTAGAGGACAGGGAGGACAGGGAGGACAGGGGAGTGTCCCCTTCCCAGCCATAGTAAACAGGCTAGAGGCTATAGGACAGGGAGGACAGGGGACTGTCCCCTTCCCAGCCATAGTAAACAGGGTAGAGGCTATAGGACAGGGAGGACAGGGGACTGTCCCCTTTCCTGTTCCATTAAGATATTCTTACAGACAGACTGGAAGCAGGCTGTGAATCACCAGAGACATAATAATCATTACATTATTAAACAGTGGAGAGGCTGTGAATCACCAGAGACATAATAATCATTACATTATTAAACAGTGGAGAGGCTGTGAATCACCAGAGACATAATAATCATTACATTATTAAACAGTGGAGAGGCTGTGAATCACCAGAGACATAATAATCATTACATTATTACAGTTTTTTATGATAGCTTACACACAATTTTTTTTTTTTTTATATATTTTTTTTAATTATTATTATTTTTTTTTTTTTTAAATGTTTTGTTCGGGGGGATGGATCAGGTTAATATTGCAGATAAATTGTATCTTCTATCAATGTAATTGTCTGCATCACTTCCAATCCCCCATGTTTTTTTTATATATATATTCCCCTTTATTACTTTTCAACCCCACCATCCTTTCCCTACTTGGAGTAAATTAGTGAACAACAACGCCCAGGCCTGTACTTCCGGTCTATACTTACTATCTACACCTTATGGACAGAGTTAATTTTACAATAATTCTATATCTATCTATATATATATATATATATACATACATATATTTATTTATTTTTTTGCTCCTGAACTTCTTCTACACTCAACCTCTCCGATCATTTTCATGATGTCCATCCGGTTTGCTTCTAAATGCCATATCTTTCTAACTGTGCTCTTTCCCAAAAGCTCCCAACATACAACCTATATACTTATTATGGACACAGTATGCTTACATTATTAGCTATCTTTGTTATTATTTGTTGTTATTTGTTATTAGTCCCATCCTTCAACTCTATTCAATACCTCCCATCTATCTCTTAACACCATCCATATAGGATTTCTATTTGCCATATATATTTCAACCATACTGTGATGTTTTACAAAAGTTCTGAACCTTTCTATTCTCATTGCTTCTACAGATTGTGAATTAAAAATAAACATTTTTGCTAAAGGTATTATTATATTATTGATTGATTGACTATGACTTTTCAGATCACCCAGTAATGCTATCTGCAAGGTTAGTTCCAGGTAAATATTGCAATCCTTTAGCCATTCCTGGACCTGTGTCCAAAAACAAGCTACAAATGGACAGAACCAAAACAAATGATCTAATGATTCTATCTCTTCACAGCAAAATCTGCAGAGCTGGGAAGATTGTATCCCCCATATAAATAACATTCTATTGGTAGCAAGAATTTTATATTATAATTTAAATTGAAAGATTTTAATTTTTGAATCCGGTGTCGTTTTGCGTGTCAGTTCATAAACACTATGCCATGGGATCGGTACGTCAAAGATCTCTTCCCAACTATTTTGCAATCTATATGGGACTGCTGTCAATCCTTTGGTCCTTAAGTGAAACTGATATACTTTTTTATTTATCACAGTTTTCCTTAACCAATTATGTTCTTTAATGCAAGGCCGACAGACAAGTTCCTTACTTTCTCCCCCTTCAACTTTCCTCTTCCACTTTTGCGGTAAGGCTGCAATTATTTGGTTGTAATTTTGGGTAGAGCAGACATTTCCATATGTTTTTGTTAGCTGCATGTGCGACATAACTCCACCAGTCCTACCGATGATATCATTTACGAAGATTATACCTTTTTTAAACATTCTTTCAAAAAATACACACTAAAATTTAACTTTTCCCACAATTAGCAAAACCTTACACTCAAGGAGCAAAACACAAGGCTAGATTTGCACAACTGTAAGCACATTGTCAGCTTCACACTATTTGCAAAACATTACACACAGTGATTTGCAAAACACTAAACACACTTGTATACATCAGACACAGAAGTATATCATGATGTCACTTCCTTGCAATTCCAAAGCACTGACTGTCAAATTACCACACCTATGATTTTCAATAATGTCCATCAGGTCTCTCAGTCAACACTGGCACGCATCCTGAAAATACATCAGGTTCAAATGAAACAACTTTATCGAGTGCCTTTTGAGCGGAATTCAGAGAGGGTCAAACGGCTGCGGCACGATCTTGTCTTTCACTGTATTTCAGAGAGTTTTGCAGATGGATGCTGAGGGAAATCCTGCATGAATTCATATATATTGATGAGGCAGGGTTCAACCTCACAACAGCAAGAAGGAGAGGCAGAAATATCATTGGCCACAGGGCTATAATCAATGTCCCAGGGCAACGTGGGGGTAACATCACCCTTTGCGCTGCCATTTCACAGCATGGGGTTCTCCTCCGTCATGCCAAAATGGGCCCTTACAACACACCTCACATTCTCGCATTTTTGGACCGATTGCACCACATCGTCACAACAGGTAATGAAATGCACCAGATGCAATACACTGTCATCTGGGACAATGTGTCATTCCACCGCTCTGCTTTGGTCCAGAACTGGTTTCAACACCATCCATAGTTGACAGTACTATACCTTCCACCATACTCTCCGTTTCTAAACCCTGTCGAAGAGTTTTTCTCTGCATGGCGGTGGAAGGTTTACGATCTCCAGCCCCAGGCTCAGGTACCCCTCATTCAGGCCATGGAGGACGCCTGTGACCAAGTCGACGCCGCAGCTGTGCAAGGATGGATTCGACATTCAAGAGGGTTCTTCCCGCGTTGTCTTGCTAATGAGGATATTGCTTGTGATGTTGATGAAATTCTCTGGCCAGATCCAGCTAGGCCAAGAGATAATGTATAGTAATGTTTACTGGAGTATTTTCTGTACAATATTGTCCGTTTCTTTCAGATAATTTTTTATGTTTGTTGTTGTTGTTATTTACTGTAATTGTAACCTGTACTGGAGACAGTATTTTACGTTTCTCTGTTGTTTGCTGAGCTAACAGTGTTCTGCACACTACTGTAGTAGCATGAAAACTGGGACATGTTTTGTTGTGGTTCTCCATGTTGACATACAGTGGGGAAAAAAAGTATTTAGTCAGCCACCAATTGTGCAAGTTCTCCCACTTAAAAAGATGAGAGAGGCCTGTAATTTTCATCATAGGTACACGTCAACTATGACAGACAGAATGAGAAAAAAAAATCCAGAAAATCACATTGTAGGATTTTTAATGAATTTATTTGCAAATTATGGTGGAAAATAAGTATTTGGTCACCTACAAACAAGCAAGATTTCTGGCTCTCACAGACCTGTAACTTCTTCTTTAAGAGGCTCCTCTGTCCTCCACTCGTTCCCTGTATTAATGGCACCTGTTTGAACTTGTTATCAGTATAAAAGACAGCTGTCCACAACCTCAAACAGTCACACTCCAAACTCCACTATGGCCAAGACCAAAGAGCTGTCAAAGGACACCAGAAACAAAATTGTAGACCTGCACCAGGCTGGGAAGACTGAATCTGCAATAGGTAAGCAGCTTGGTTTGAAGAAATCAACTGTGGGAGCAATTATTAGGAAATGGAAGACATACAAGACCACTGATAATCTCCCTCGATCTGGGGCTCTACGCAAGATCTCACCCTGTGGGGTCAAAATGATCACAAGAACAGTGAGCAAAAATCCCAGAACCACACGGGGGGACCTAGTGAATGACCTGCAGAGAGCTGGGACCAAAGTAACAAAGCCTACCATCAGTAACACACTACGCTGCCAGGGACTCAAATCCTGCAGTGCCAGACGTGTCCCCCTGCTTAAGCCAGTACATGTCCAGACCCATCTGAAGTTTGCTAGAGTGCATTTGGATGATCCAGAAGAGGATTGGGAGAATGTCAGATGAAACCAAAATATAACTTTTTGGTAAAAACTCAACTCGTCGTGTTTGGAGGACAAAGAATGCTGAGTTGCATCCAAAGAACACCATACCTACTGTGAAGCATGGGGGTGGAAACATCATGCTTTGGGGCTGTTTTTCTGCAAAGGGACCAGGACGACTGATCCGTGTAAAGGAAAGAATGAATGGGGCCATGTATCGTGAGATTTTGAGTGAAAACCTCCTTCCATCAGCAAGGGCATTGAAGATGAAACTTGGCTGGGTCTTTCAGCATGACAATGATCCCAAACACACCGCCCGGGCAACGAAGGAGTGGCTTCGTAAGAAGCATTTCAAGGTCCTGGAGTGGCCTAGCCAGTCTCCAGATCTCAACCCCATAGAAAATCTGTTAGGCCTACTGCTGCTAGGTAGCTCTCTCTCTGCTCTCTCCCTCCCCTCTGTCTGTCCTTGATTGCAGGAGTGAAGTCTGGTGTGCGGGAGTCAGGGTTCCAGCTGCAGCTCATTCACCATAATCACCTCAGCCTTTAAGACCCGGTCAAACTTACCACTCATCGTCAGATCATAGTCAAGACGACCATGTTAGTCTCGCTGCCGACTCAACCTGTTTATTTTTGCTCTTTGTGTTTTTGGTCTGTTCTATTTACTTTTTCTCCTGTGCCACAGATATTAGGAACCTGACTCCTGCCTCCACTTCACTCCTGCCACCACCATCCTGCTCTCCACTACCGGACCTCTCTTTTGGACACACCACGGACACTAGGCCATTACGGTACCACACCTGCCCTGACCTGGATCTGTTACCCTCCCTGTAACCTGGACTTGCTCTTCCCCTATTATTGGAAACCTGGACTATTGAACATTGTAAATAAACCTGTTAAACCTTCTCTGGCTTGGTGTACTTGTCTGCATTTGGGTTCTATCCAGTTAAATCATAACAGTATGATCTGACCAACATGAACCCAGCAGACAGTAGCTCGGATACCACCCCAGAGTGCACTCAAATTTGGACTGCCATAGCCAATCAGGGCATTTTACTTGGCCAACATGATACCCTGTTTAAGACGATTGCTGAGGACAGTCAGGTGCTGCTTAATCAGGTTCAATTACTCACCAATCAAGTGTCTGCCCTTACTACCCCTTCAGGCCAGATCAGAGAGCCTTTTGTTCCTGCTCCAGAGCGCTATGACGGGAACATGGGAACCTGTGGCGATTTTTTTACTCAATGCTCGTTAGTGTTTGAACAACAGCCCCTCACCTACGCCTCAGAAAGAGCCCGTATTGCCTACCTTATCAACTCTACTAGCGGTTCCGCTCGTGCCTGGGGATCCGCGGTCTGGGAGAGTCAGTTGGACATTTGCAACGCTTACGTTGCCTTCACCACTGAGATGAGGAAGGTTTTTGACCACCCCGTACGAGGCAAGGAGGCTGCGAAACGGTTGTTTTCTCTTCGGCAGGGGGTTCGCAGTGTGGCGGAGATGGCAGTGGAGTTTCGGACTTTAGCAGCAGTGAGTGGTTGGAATGACGAGGCATTACAAGGAGTGTTCATCAATGCTTTGTCTGAGACTTTAAAAGATGAATTGGTGTCATATGATGAATCGCCTACGCTGGATAATCTTATTTCACTCACCATCAGGTTGGATAATCGGATTCGGGAGCGCCGCCGGGAGAGGAGTGTTAGTTCCAAGCAACCTGTCTGTCATCAACAAACTCCTCCCCGCATCTTCCCTACGGAGAAAGCCGTGTCTTCCCGAGGTGATACGAGGAGCACTGAACCCGAAGCCATGGAGGTGGGTCGTGCACGGTTGTCCTCAGAGGAGCGTGCACGTCGTATTCAGGCTCGGGTCTGCCTGTATTGTGGAGAAGCTGGTCATTTCGTTCCTTCCTGCCCAGTTCGTCCGGGAAAAGGGCCGGCTCATCATTAATGGGAGAAGTTTTGGTGAGCCGAGCAGCGGATTCTTCCTCTTCTCCCCGCATTCTGCTCCAGGCATCCCTCCAGTGGCAGTCCCAGAATTTCTCGGTTAGTGCGCTGATTGACTCTGGTGCCGACGAAAGCTTTTTGGATAGAGAGTGGGCTCAACAAATGGAGACTGTTCCTATGGACTGTCCGCTGCAGGCTAAGGGTCTAAATGGACAATTGTTGACCCGTATTACCCATCAGACTGTTCCTGTTTGTCTTAGAGTGTCGGGAAATCATCAGGAGAACATTCAATTCCATATTATCGACTGCCCACAGACCCCCCTGGTCCTTGGTATCCCCTGGCTCATAAGACACAATCCACACATTGATTGGGTGACAGGTAGAATTGTTTCATGGAGCACATTTTGTCATGTGAATTGTTTGTGTTCTGCTCAGACTCCTGCCAGTACTGTGCCTCAACCTCCACTGGAGTCCATTGATCTTTCTGCTGTTCCTGACGTGTATCATGACCTGGCATCCGTTTTCTGCAAACACAGAGCTACTTCTCTTCCTCCTCACCGGCCTTACGACTGCGCCATTGACCTCCAGCCAGGAGCCCCGCTCCCCAGCAGTCGCCTGTACAATCTCTCCCGGCCGGAGACGGAGGCTATGGAGAACTACATTCGGGACTCCTTGGCGGCAGGTATTATGCGTCCTTCCTCGTCACCTGTAGGAGCGGGATTCTTTTTTGTTGCTAAGAAGGATAAGACCCTCAGACCCTGTATTGATTACCATGGACTTAACAACATCACCATTAAGAACAAGTATTCTCTGCCTTTGATTAATTCTGCTTTTCCCCTCCTTCATGGTGCTACCATCTTTACGAAACTGGATCTACGAAATGCGTATCACCTGGTGCGCATTCGTAAGGGTGATGAATGGAAGACTGCCTTCAACACACCCTTGGGACATTTTGAGTATCTGGTTATGCCTTTTGGGTTGTCCAATGCCCCTGCTGTTTTTCAGGCACTAGTCAATGATGTCCTTCGGGACATGTTGAATCGGTTTGTTTTTGTCTATCTGGATGATATCTTGATTTTCTCAGAGTCCTCCCAGGAACATGAACTGCATGTGCGCCAGGTGTTGCAAAGGTTGTTGGAGAACAAACTGTTTGTGAAGATGGAGAAATGTGAATTTCATGTGTCTGAGACCTCTTTTTTGGGTTACATCATAGCTCAGGGGGAGTTGCGGATGGACCCAGCTAAGATCTCTGCTGTCACGGACTGGCCAGCCCCC
Organism: Coregonus ussuriensis; assembly: GCA_031479575.1. Classification (NCBI taxonomy): domain Eukaryota; kingdom Metazoa; phylum Chordata; class Actinopteri; order Salmoniformes; family Salmonidae; genus Coregonus; species Coregonus ussuriensis. The sequence goes on along the minus strand of CM062503.1, from coordinate 49,942,301 downwards.
TCTACCCGCAAACAACTTCAACGATTCCTGGGGTTTGCGAACTTCTATAGGAGGTTCATCAAGGACTACAGCCGCATTGCGGCGCCACTCACCGCTCTCACCTCCATCTCACGACCGTTCGCTTGGAATGAAGGGGCCGAATCAGCGTTTGAAGAACTGAAACATCGCTTCGCCTCGGCTCCCATTCTGATGCAGCCGGACCCCGACCGCCAGTTTGTCGTGGAGGTGGATGCATCCGACACTGGGGTAGGTGCGGTGTTGTCACAACGTTCTCCTGAAGATAACAAACTGCATCCCTGTGCTTTTCTCTCAAGGAAACTTTCTCAGGCAGAGAGGAATTATGATGTTGGCAATCGTGTACTGCTCGCCGTTAAGCTGGCTCTCGAGGAGTGGCGACATTGGTTGGAGGGGGCGGAACAACCCTTCATCGTTTGGATGGATCATAAGAATCTGGCTTACCTCCAGTCAGCGAAGCAGCTCAACCCCCGTCAAGCCAGGTGGGCACTATTTTTTGGGAGATTCAATTTTTCTCTGTCTTACCGTCCTGGGTCACGCAACGTCAAGCCTGACGCCCTGTCTCGTGTTCATTCGGCTGTTGATACTGGTAGTAACCCTGAACCCATTTTGCCTCCTACCTGCAGTATTGCGGTCATCACATGTGACATCGAGGGGATTGTTAGACAGGCTCAACATCATCAAGCTGACCCTGGGAGGGGTCCTCCTAACCGGATGTTTGTCCCTGAGTCTGCTCGCTCCCAGGTACTTCAGTGGGCTCACTCGTCTCCCCTTACCTGTCACCCTGGAGTTTCGCGGACCCTTGACTTTGTGCGACGGAAGTTCTGGTGGGCCACGATGGAGGTGGACACTCGAGCCTTCATTGCTGCTTGTACGGTATGTGCACGAAGTAAGAACTCCACCCAGGCCAGCGCTGGTCATCTACGACCTCTACCTATACCCAGCCGGCCCTGGTCACATATCGCTATGGATTTTGTCACTGGACTTCCCCCCTCGTCTGGAAAGACTGTCATTCTTACGGTGATTGATCGTTTTTCTAAGTTCGCTCATTTTTTGGCCCTACCTAAACTGCCCACTGCCAGAGAGACGGCTGATATTTTGGTTGAACATGTGTTCCGCTCTCATGGTCTACCCACGGATATTGTCTCTGACAGAGGTCCCCAGTTTGTCTCCCAGGTGTGGAAAGCTTTCTGTAAAGCTTTGGGCATTACATCCAGCCTGTCCTCTGGTTATCACCCTCAGACCAACGGGCAAGCCGAGAGAGCGAACCAGGAGATGGAGACCGCTCTTCGCTGTGTCACAGGGTCTAACCCTGGGTCATGGAGCTCCATGCTCCCCTGGGTGGAATATGCTCATAACACCTTGACTAACGCTTCCTCTGGTTTGTCTCCTTTTCTGTGTGCTCTGGGTTATCAACCTCCCCTGTTCCCTTCTCAAGAGAGGGAACTGGCGGTACCCTCGGTGCAGTCCCACATGCGCCGCTGCTTCAAGGTCTGGAGGAAGGCCAGGGTAGCTCTGTCCCGAGCTTCGGCGTATATGCAGAGGCAAGCCAACCGTCACCGGTCCCAGGCTCCCGGTTACTCTCCTGGTCAAGAGGTATGGCTGAAGTCACGGGACCTTCCATTGAAGGTGGAGTCTAAGAAGATGGCGCCTTGTTTTATAGGACCGTTCAAGATACTGTCTATTGTTAACCCCTGCGCGGTTAAGCTACAGCTTCCTGCCTCCCTACGGGTTCATTCCACCTTTCATGTTTCCCAGATTAAGCCTGTGTCGGTTAGCCCTCTGTGCCCGCCCTCTCGTCCCCCTCCTCCGCCCAGGATCGTGGGTGGGGGTCCGGTCTACACTGTCCGGCGACTTCTGGATGTTCGCCGCCGGGGTCGTGGTTTCCAGTACCTGGTGGATTGGGAGGGTTATGGTCCTGAGGAACGTTCCTGGGTGCCCAGGAGCTTCATTGTGGATCCTGCTCTGGTCCGAGAGTTTCATAGGTTACATCCCGATAAACCCCGTCGGCCGCCAGGTGGCGTCCGTAGAGGGGGGGGGTACTGTTAGGCCTACTGCTGCTAGGTAGCTCTCTCTCTGCTCTCTCCCTCCCCTCTGTCTGTCCTTGATTGCAGGAGTGAAGTCTGGTGTGCGGGAGTCAGGGTTCCAGCTGCAGCTCATTCACCATAATCACCTCAGCCTTTAAGACCCGGTCAAACTTACCACCCATCGTCAGATCATAGTCAAGACGACCATGTTAGTCTCGCTGCCGACTCAACCTGTTTATTTTTGCTCTTTGTGTTTTTGGTCTGTTCTATTTACTTTTTCTCCTGTGCCACAGATATTAGGAACCTGACTCCTGCCTCCGCTTCACTCCTGCCACCACCATCCTGCTCTCCACTACCGGACCTCTCTTTTGGACACACCACGGACACTAGGCCATTACGGTACCACACCTGCCCTGACCTGGATCTGTTACCCTCCCTGTAACCTGGACTTGCTCTTCCCCTATTATTGGAAACCTGGACTATTGAACATTGTAAATAAACCTGTTAAACCTTCTCTGGCTTGGTGTACTTGTCTGCATTTGGGTTCTATCCAGTTAAATCATAACAAAATCTTTGGCGGGAGTTGAAAGTCCGTATTGCCCAGCGACAGCCCCAAAACATCACTGCTCTAGAGGAGATCTGCATGGAGGAATGGGCCAAAATACCAGCAACAGTGTGTGAAAACCTTGTGAAGACTTACAGAAAACGTTTGACCTGTGTCATTGATAACAAAGGGTATATAACAAAGTATTGAGAAACTTTTGTTATTGACCAAATACTTATTTTCCACCATAATTTGCAAATAAATTCATTAAAAATCCTACAATGTGATTTTCTGGATTTTTTTTTCTCATTTTCTCTGTCATAGTTGACGTGTACATATGATGAAAATTACAGGCCTCTCTCATATTTTTAAGTGGGAGAACTTGCACAATTGGTGGCTGACTAAATACTTTTTTCCCCCACTGTATTTGGGTATATGGAGAGAAATAAATGATATTTTCCTCAGTCTGCAGCATTGGTCTTGTGTAGTGTTTATATAGTTGCACTTTCTCTGTGTACTTCATTTACAGTACTCTAATCACTGAGAATTAGACTTGCTAAAAGTGTTTTAGGTTAGCAACAGCAGTGTGTAACTGGTTCAAAAAGATTGAAGTCATATGAAATGTGTGTGTTTCGTATGGTAACAAAATATTGTTTTTATGAAATTGTGTATAGTTTTGACAAAAGTGTTCCATTTTGCAAATGATCTGAAGTGTTGTGCTAATTGTGTGTAGTGTTTTGACAAACCGGGCCCTGTTTTCAAAATTGTGCTTAAACAATTGAAAAAAACTGTAAACAGTGGAGGCAGGGTGTGGGTGCTGTGAATTACAGTTTTTTACAATCACTTTGGCACTAATTTCAGAACCTTGACGTCATTTTTCAAAACTCTAGACACAAAACTCAAAACGGTCATCAATTGTAACTGTCACGGTTTCGGCCGAGGCTGCGCCTTCTCCTTGTTCGGGCAGGCTTCGGCGGTCGTCGTCTCCGGAGTACTAGCTGCCACCGTTCTATGTTTCCATGTTTGATTGGTTTTGTCTGTGTTGCTACACCTGTTCCTTATTAGTGTTTATTAGGTGTCCTATTTAGTTCTCTTGTATTTGGTCAGGTGTTGTGTGTAATTGTTTCCGTGTCACGTTGTGTGCTAGTTCGACATTTTCTGTTCTCTCTGTATTTTGTGGTTTGAGAGAGAGTTCCGCACTTTGTGCGCCTTAGCATACTTTACTGTTGTGCGTAAAGTTCGCCTGTAGCCTGTTGCCGTGTTTGGCTCATTTTGGACTTTACTAAAGACGCTGTTCGTAACCTCTGTGTGTCCTGCGCCTGATTCTACACCACCTCTACACTCAACCCTGACAGTAACACAGGCTGTCCAATGTTCAAAACATTGCATTGTGCATTCATATCTTTAAAGAAATCTTGCACTTGCACAATCGTTGGTTCAAAAAACAAATGTATTGTGAAATACCAATGAAACGTTAATTTAGATCACCCACACACAAGCAACCGATAGTTTCACTGTGTCATCAATTCGTACAATCATTAAATATTGTAGTACAAATAGGTGATACATGTTTCATTATGGTACTACATGTAAATACATCCCTGTAAAAGTACTGCAGTAGTAGAGAGAATACTACAGACACAGTGGAATCATTGAACAAAATCTGAAATATATTGATGAAAAACAATACAGTACTGTAAAACATCAAATGCAGTGTTCCTCGCTTGCTTGTACTGTAAAAAGCAAAACATAGGAGTGATTACTGTACTTCTACATTTTCATCAACTCTGTCTTGTGGAGTTGGCCACAGGTTCTCATCTACATCACAATGGATGTTTTCATCAGCCAAACATCTTGGAAAAAACCTTCGGGCATGGCGAATCCAGGCCTGACACTGGTCTGCCGTGATGTCATTGCATGCATCATCCATGGCCTGGAGAAGAGTGACTTGTTCATGAGGGCGCCTGTCATAAACCTTCCATCTCCATGTGGAGAAACATTTCTCAATCGGGTTAAGGAAAGGAGAGTATGGGGGTAAATACAGGGTGGTAAATTGTGCATGGGCCTGAAACCATGCTTGCACCATATGAGCATGGTGGAACCTGACATTATCCCACACAATGACATAGGTCACGCCATCAGCTCTACAGACCTCATCGAGCTCATCAAGGAAGGTTACAAGGAGAGCTGCATTATATGATCCAATACGAGGTCTGCGTCCCACCACACCATCTTCTGATATAGCCGCACACATGGTAATGTTGGCCCCACATTGTCCAGGTACTTGGATGGTTGCCCGCTGGCCAATGAAATTCCGACCTCTCCTCCTTGTCTTGGCCAGGTTAAAGCCTGCCTCATCCAAATATATGAATTTGTGATGGTTGTCATCAGCATCCAGCTCCATCACCCTCTAAAAATACATTTTGGAAAGAGATTTACTGATTACTGTACAATGTAGAATTATTAGGGAATTGTATTACAACAGCCATCTTGAAACTGAACATACCTGAACATACTCAGTCCTCATTTGCTTCACTCTGTCTGCATTTCTTTCAAAAGGCACACGGTATAGTTGTCTTACAGTTTTTTACAATCACTTTGGCACTAATCTCAGAACCTTGACGTCATTTTTCAAAACTCTAGACACAAAACTCACAACCAATTATCAAAATGCACATTTTTCAAAACTCTAACACTTTTTTCAATTGCTTGGATACAATATACATAAAACTAAGATCATTTGTTCATTTAACAAAAATCACCTGTTCAATATGACACAACTTAACATCAAAGTACTACTATTTCAAAAGGCAATTCACACATTACATTTCAGATGAGTGTCTATTCATTTCATTACAATTGTCCAACTATCAATTGATCCAACTGCTCAAAATGATAAGTAACTGTTGCATTGCTCTTAATGCATAGTTGTATGGAAACAGACAAACAATATTCCATGTTTAGATCAAGAAAGGTCCAAGATAACGAGATTCATTGTCACCAATTAGCGTGGAGCATGAACCAATTAGACTACATTATCTGTGGATGTAATATTTCATCATCATTCTTTATCAGACACCGTTTCTATGGTCCCATGTACCACCTTTTCAGACTATTTACAGTATTGACAGTACTGCACTGTATGGATGCAGGCCCTTGTAATTGCTTGTCCAATTCTGCCAACTTGTTACTGATGATTGAGTTCACATTATGGAACGAGTATATAAAGAATTGATTGGGATCCACTTGCCACAATATAGCGATACGTACTGTAACATGGAGCCGGCAGGTGATCCAGGTCACAATAGAGGTCAAGCAGTGGTGGGAGGAAGACGAGGAAGACGTGTTGGTCAAAGGAATGGCAGGGGACAAGCACCCCTTCTGAGAGGTGGTCGTGGGCCTTGTTTGAGAGGTGTGGGGGAACGTGGTAGAGGACAAGGCCACGGACCAAGACAGCGGCAGCAACAGCAAAGAGTGTCAGCCATCAGGAGTGGCTTCAGGACAAGTCTCTGAATGTCCATGAGTGGCCCAGCCAGAGCCCGGACTTGAACCCGATCCAACATCTCTGGAGAGATGCTCTCCATCCAACCTGACAGAGCTTGAGAGGATCTGCAGAGAAGAAAGGGAGAAAATACAGGTGTGCCATGCTTGTAGCGTCATACCCAAGAAGCCTCGAGGCTGTAATCGCTGCCAAAGGTGCTTCAACAAGGTACTGAATAAAGGGTCTGAATACTTAAAGTACCAGTCAAAAGTTTGGACACACCTACTCATTCAAGGGTTTTTCTTTATTTTTACTATTTTCTACATTGTAGAATAATAGTGAAGACCTCAAAACTATGAAATAACACATATGGAATCATGTAGCAACCAAAAAAGTGTTATACAAATAAAAATATATTTTATATTTGAGATTCTTCAAATAGCCACCCTTTGCCTTGATGACGGCTTTGCACACTCTTGGCATTCTCTCAACCAGCTTCAATGCTTTACCAACTGTCTTGAAGGTGTTCCCACATATGCTGAGCACTTGTTGGCTGCTTTTCCTTCACTCTGCGGTCCAACTCCTAAACCATCTCAATTGGGTTGAGGTCGGGTTATTGTGGAGACCAGGTCATCTGATGCAGCAATCCATCACTCTCCTTCTTGGTCAAATAGCCCTTACACAGCCTGGAGGTGTGTTTTGGGTCATTGTCCTGTTGAAAAACAAATGACAGTCCCACTAAGCACAAACTAGATGGAATGGCATATCTTTGCAGAATGCTGTGGTAGCCATGCTGGTTAAGTGTGCCTAGAATTTTAAATAGATCACAGACAGTGTCACCAGCAAAGCACCCCCACACCCCACACCCCCACACCACCTCCTCCATGCTTCATGGTGGGAACGGCTTTATTTATAGGTCGGCTTTATTTCACCTTTATTTAACCAGGTAGGCCAGTTGACAACATGTTCTCATTTACAACTGCGACCTGGCCAAGATAAAGCAAAGCAGTGCGATAAAAACAACAACACAGAGTTACATATGGGGTAAAACAAAACATAAAGTCAAAAATACAAACAGAAAATATATATACAGTGTATGCAAATGTAGTAAGTTATGGAGGTAAGGCAATAAATAGGCCATAGTGCAAAATAGTTACAATTTCGTATTAACACTGGAATGATAGATGTGCAAAAGATGATGTGTAAATAGAGATACTGGGGTGCAAATTAGCAAAATAAATAACAATATGGGGATGAGGTAGTTGGGTGGGCTAATTTCAGATGGGCTGTGTACAGGTGCAGTGATCGGTAAGCTGCTCTGACAACTGATGCTTAAAGTTAGTGAGGGAGATAAGAGTCTCCAGCTTCAGATATTTTTGCAGTTCGTTCCAGTCATTGGCAGCAGAGAACTGGAAGGAATGGCGGCCAAAGGAGGTGTTGGCTTTGGGGAAGACCAGTGAGATATACCTGCTGGAGCGCAGACTACGGGTGGGTGTTGCTATGGTGACCAGTGAGCTAAGATAAGGCGGGGATTTGCCTAGCAGTGATTTATAGATGGCCTGAAGCCAGTGGGTTTGGCGACGAACATGTAGTGAGGACCAGCCAACAAGAGCGTACATATCACAATGGTGGGTAGTATATGGGGCTTTGGAGACAAAACGGATGGTACTGTGATAGACTACATCCAATTTGCTGAGTAGAATGTTGGAGGCTATTTTGTAAATGACATCGCCGAAGTCAAGGATCGGTAGGATAGTCAGTTTTACGAGGGCATGTTTGGCAGCATGAGTGAAGGAGGCTTTGTTGCGAAATAGGAAGCTGATTCTAGATTTAACTTTGGATTAGAGATGCTCAATGTGAGTCTGGAAGGAGAGTTTACAGTCTAACCAGACACCTAGGTATTTGTAGTTGTCCACATACTCTAGGTCAGACCCGCCGAGAGTAGTGATTCTAGTCGGGTGGGCGGGTGCCAGCAGCGTTCGATTGAAGAGCATGCATTTAGTTTTACTAGTGTTTAAGAGCAGTTGGAGGCTACGGAAGGAGTGTTGTATGGCATTGAAGCTTGTTTGGAGGTTTGTTAACACAGTGTCCAATGAAGGGCCAGATGTATACAAAATGGTGTCGTCCGCATAGAGTTGGATCCGAGCGTCACCAGCAGCAAAAGCGACATCATTGATATACACAGAGAATAGAGTCGGGCCAAGAATTGAACCCTGTGGCACCCCCATAGAGACGGCCAGAGGTCCAGACAACAGGCCCTCTGATTTGACACATTGAACTGTCACATTTTACTCAGTAGAAGTACTGTAACTGTAATAATATTTTACTCAGTAGAAGTACTGTAACTGTAATTACATTTTACTCAGTAGAAGTACTGTAACTGTAATTACATTTTACTCAGTAGAAGTACTGTAACTGTAATAACATTTTACTCCAGTAGAAGTACTGTATCTGTAACTACATTTTACTCAGTAGAAGTACTGTAACTGTAATTACATTTTACTCCAGTAGAAGTACTGTATCTGTAACTACATTTTACTCAGTAGAAGTACTGTAACTGTAATTACATTTTATTCCAGTAGAAGTACTGTAACTGTAATAACATTTTACTCAGTAGAAGTACTGTAACTGTAATTACATTTTACTCAGTAGAAGTACTGTAACTGTAATTACATTTTACTCCAGTAGAAGTACTGTAACTGTAATTACATTTTACTCAGTAGAAGTACTGTAACTGTAATAACATTTTACTCAGTAGAAGTACTGTAACTGTAATTACATTTTACTCAGTAGAAGTACTGTAACTGTAATAACATTTTACTCCAGTAGAAGTACTGTATCTGTAATTACATTTTACTCCAGTAGAAGTACTGTATCTGTAATTACATTTTACTCCAGTAGAAGTACTGTAACTGTAATTACATTTTACTCAGTAGAAGTACTGTAACTGTAATTACATTTTACTCAGTAGAAGTACTGTAACTGTAATTACATTTTACTCCAGTAGAAGTACTGTATCTGTAATTACATTTTACTCAGTAGAAGAATTGTATCTGTAATTACATTTTACTCAGTAGAAGTACTGTATCTGTAATTACATTTTACTCCAGTAGAAGTACTGTATCTGTAATTACATTTTACTCCAGTAGAAGTACTGTATCTGTAATTACATTTTACTCCAGTAGAAGTACTGTAACTGTAATTACATTTTACTCCAGTAGAAGTACTGTAACTGTAATTACATTTTACTCCAGTAGAAGTACTGTATCTGTAATTACATTTTACTCAGTAGAAGTACTGTATCTGTAATTACATTTTACTCAGTAGAAGTACTGTAACTGTAATTACATTTTACTCAGTAGAAGTACTGTAACTGTAATAACATTTTACTCCAGTAGAAGTACTGTATCTGTAATTACATTTTACTCCAGTAGAAGTACTGTATCTGTAATTACATTTTACTCCAGTAGAAGTACTGTATCTGTAATTACATTTTACTCCAGTAGAAGTACTGTAACTGTAATTACATTTTACTCAGTAGAAGTACTGTAACTGTAATTACATTTTACTCCAGTAGAAGTACTGTATCTGTAATTACATTTTACTCCAGTAGAAGTACTGTAACTGTAATTACATTTTACTCAGTAGAAGTACTGTAACTGTAATTACATTTTACTCCAGTAGAAGTACTGTATCTGTAATTACATTTTACTCAGTAGATGAACTGTATCTGTAATTACATTTTACTCAGTAGAAGTACTGTAACTGTAATTACATTTTACTCCAGTAGAAGTACTGTAACTGTAATTACATTTTACTCCAGTAGAAGTACTGTATCTGTAATTACATTTTACTCAGTAGAAGTACTGTATCTGTAATTACATTTTACTCAGTAGAAGTACTGTAACTGTAATGACATTTTACTCAGTAGAAGTAAAACTACAAAACCGATTCCAGTAAAAGTAAGATGTAGCTCATTTAAAAAGTACTCAGAGTTAAAGTAATTTAGTTACTTTTAAAATAAAAACAATGACCTTATAGCTAATTTCGCTAAGGTTACCTGAACGTTGTTACACTTTAACATTGTTACGCAATAACGTTGTTACACAATAACGTTGTTACACAATAACGTTGTTACATAATAACGTTGTTACACATTAACGTTGTTACACAATAGCGTTGTTACACAATAACGTTGTTAAACTCATTCAAAAACTGTCTGAAATGCACCTGGATAAGAAGTCTTGCAAGTAGTTTAAGAACATAGTGTCAAGACTGGTTTACTGGATATTACAAGCAGCGGTAGATTGTGGGACATTTTCTCTTTACTATTTATATAAATAATATTGGTCTATGTATTAAATCCTGTCAAATTCATCTGTATGTAGATGTTATGGTTATGGCCATTGCACCGACTGTTGACCAAGCTATGTTAGAGCTGCAATCTGATTTTGTTGATAAAAAAATTCACTGAAAATTTGTCTCAGATGGGCTACATTATTCACTCATTGGATGGTTCTCTCATAGAGCGTGTTCCCGCCAATAAATATCTGGGCGTTTGGATTGATAAAGATCTAACATAAAAAAAAAAACATACTGATGAGCTAGTTGAAAAGCTAAGATTTTAGAAATAGATCTTGCCTCTCCATGAACAGCAGGAACAGTTGTACAGTCAACTTTCCTGCCAGTTCTTGATTATGGTGACTCCATTAACCAGAATGCAGCAGCCACTACTCTTAAACCATTGGATGCCGTCTACCATAGCGCCCTTCGCTTCATCACAGGTGACAGTTTTAATACTCATCACTGCATCCTGTCTCAGAAGGTCGGCTGGACCTCACTAAAGTCCCGTAGATCACTTCATTACTCCCTTCTTGTTTACAAAGACGATGTTAAACTATATACAGTGAGTATACCAAGGCCTCCCCCCCCCCCCACCCCTCCTCCCATCCTCCTCCCCTCCCTAAACCCCAATTTTGCTCTCAGAACAGTCTCAATTCATCGGGGCATGGACTCTACAAGGTGTTGAAAGTGTTCCAAAGGGATGCTGGCCCATGTTGACTCCAATGCTTCCCACAGTTGTGTCAAGTTGGCTGGATGTCTTTTGGATGGTCGACCATTCTTGATACACACGGGAAACTGTTGAGTGTGAAAAACCCAGCAGCATTGCAGTTCTTGACACAAACTGGTGCGTCTGGCACCTACTACCACACCCCGTTCAAAGGCACTTCAATATTTTGTCTTGCCCATTCACCCTCTGAATGGCACACGTACACAATCCATGTCTCAATTGTCTCAAGGTTTCAAAATCCTTCTTTAACCTGTCTCCTCCCCTTCATCTACACTGATTGAAGTGGATTGAACAAGTGACATCAACATGGGGTCATAGCGTTTGTCTGGATTCACCTGGTCAGTCTAAATGACTAAAATGACTAAAATGGAAAGAGCAGGTGTTTTAAATGTTTGGTATGCTCAGTGTATAGGCTACATGTATAGGTTATGTAGTGTTCCTTCAACAAAAACAAAGTTCTGTTCTAACGCTTTCACTTCTCTCTAGATTGCTGTTCAGTTTCAGCAGGCGCTGATTTTCAAAGTGAATCGAGTCTCTCCTGGCTAGCTTTGCATTGAAGAGCAGTCCAGCACAGCTAAAAAGACGCCCGCAGGCGGCAGAGGCAGGCCTGTGTTCAGTTTGAGGGACAGATTCTTTATGTATGGAAAGGAATGAAGCAAGTCCATCTTGTCTGTCTCACAGGCAAGGTACCCATCCAGCTCCCCTGTAACCTTGTGACCTTCTGGGCATCAGTGATGAGGAGAAATCCTCTTCATCAGATGAATGCTGCCTCTTGTTTCTCCTCCGCGGTCGTTGTGTCAAGATGATACTAAACCTGTATAGTGGAAAATACCCAACATACACATATTGAACATTTCAGCAAATTCTGCTTTTTGTGGCAACTTAGTTCATCATATCACCGACATTACAAAAACAGACTTGTTATTCTCAGATACTGAGACTGAAGTGAGTTTGTCAGATGTTCTCAGTTGTCTAATGTTGAGATGAGTCCATGTCTAGCTGTACCTATTGTGTAGACTCCCACAGTTATACGTACAGTTAGACTGAGTCTCTGGCTCTGTACATGACCAAGCAAGCTAACGCTAGCTAGCTAGTTCACCAGATAACTTACACCACCACACATAGACGTGCTTGGCATAATGGTTATCATCACTGGGTGGTGGTTAGCCATGTAGCTTGATAGCCAACTTACCTGCAAGGATAGCATGCTAACGTTAGCATGCTAGACAACTAGGCTAACACTAACGTATATAAATTAGACTATTAGATAACAACATCCATAACAATAACATAACATTTTTGTTCATTCATAGCTAGCTAGTTATCTTACCTCTACAATTTTTCCTCATGTTCAAAAACAGAGTTTTTGTATGCTGCCACCTCCCCCATCCTGGTTCAGCAAAGCAATGGCCTCTCCTGTGCAATGGCCTCTCCTGTGCAATGGCCTCTCCTGTGCAATGGCCTCTCCTGTGCAATGGCCTCTCCTGTGCAATGGCCTCTCCTGTACAATGGCCTCGCCTGTGCAATGGCCTCTCCTGTGCAATGGCCTCTCCTGTGCAATGGCCTCTCCTGTACAATGGCCTCTCCTGTGCATGGCCTCTCCTGTACATGGCCTCTCCTGTGCATGGCCTCTCCTGTGCAATGGCCTCTCCTGTACAATGGCCTCTCCTGTGCAATGGCCTCTCCTGTACAATGGCCTCTCCTGTGCAATGGCCTCTCCTGTGCAATGGCCTCTCCTGTGCAATGGCCTCTCCTGTGCAATGGCCTCTCCTGTACATGGCCTCTCCTGTACATGGCCTCTCCTGTGCAATGGCCTCTCCTGTGCAATGGCCTCTCCTGTGCAATGGCCTCTCCTGTACAATGGCCTCTCCTGTGCAATGGCCTCTCCTGTGCAATGGCCTCTCCTGTACAATGGCCTCTCCTGTGCAATGGCCTCTCCTGTGCAATGGCCTCTCCTGTACAATGGCCTCTCCTGTGCATGGCCTCTCCTGTGCATGGCCTCTCCTGTACATGGCCTCTCCTGTGCATGGCCTCTCCTGTGCAATGGCCTCTCCTGTACAATGGCCTCTCCTGTGCAATGGCCTCTCCTGTAAAATGGCCTCTCCTGTGCAATGGCCTCTCCTGTGCAATGGCCTCTCCTGTGCAATGGCCTCTCCTGTGCAATGGCCTCTCCTGTGCAATGGCCTCTCCTGTACATGGCCTCTCCTGTACATGGCCTCTCCTGTGCATGGCCTCTCCTGTGCAATGGCCTCTCCTGTACAATGGCCTCTCCTGTGCAATGGCCTCTCCTGTACAATGGCCTCTCCTGTACATGGCCTCTCCTGTACAATGGTCTCTCCTGTACATGGCCTCTCCTGTGCAATGGCCTCTCCTGTGCATGGCCTCTCCTGTGCAATGGCCTCTCCTGGTCCTGAACTGGTCAGTCTCCGTCTCCATTGTTTTCACACACAACACGTTGATTAAAACCTTTCCTCTCTTGCGACATGTCTCAATCTATACTTTGTTATTTTTGCCTATTTAAAATCTTCCGACCTTCCATCGTTCAGTTTGTGTGCACAGCTTGATTTGATTGGCCTGTATTGGCACAGTGCTTGAAATGTTATTTGATTGGTCACTGACTAAAAAACAATGAGCATTTTTGTCTGGCTCAGAGTCGCAAACTTTCTGTGCCCTCATGATCTACTATTAAAACTGTATTCTATAGTGGATGGTTTGAGTTTACCAAGGTAATGAAGTACAATACTTCATTCAAAACTCCAGAGTGGCGCAGTGGTCTAAGGCACTGCATCGCAGTGCTAGCTGTGCCACTAGAGATCCTGGTTCGAGTCCAGGCTCTGTTGCAGCCGGCCGCGACCGGGAGACCCATGGGCGGCGCACAATTGGTCTAGCGTCGTCCAAGGTAGGGGAGGGTTTGGCCAGCAGGGATGTGGGTTCGTTTTCCCCCGGGGGGCCAGTATGAAAAAAAAAAAGACTAAAATGTAAAACATGTAAAATTATTGACTTTGAAAAACACTCAGAAAAGCTCCTCAATTAAAGTAACAAGAGTATGTGTCATTTGTTCCTTCCTATGTGTGTCTAGCTCTCTCTGTTTGTGTGAGCATGATGAAGCAATACCTAAGTGGTCAATAGTCCCTCTCCCTTTCTACCTCCACAAAGCTTTCTTTGGACAGCAGAGAGAGAGGATGGTGAACAAAGACAGCTACAACACTCTATACTTTAGATTGATTGAGAGGGAGAGCAGAGTCCACCTATCCTTGTCTCACTGTCCCATGGTGTAACTGACAAGACGGGGGAGTTAGAGAGGGAAGTTCTGCCAAGCCCACCCACACCTGGCTGACATCCGTCCAAACTAAGACCCAATACAAAGTATACAGACACAGGCAGACAGGAGAGGAGAGGAGAGGAGAGGAGAGGAGAGGAGAGGAGAGGAGAGGAGAGGAGAGGAGAGGAGAGGAGAGGAGAGGAGAGGAGAGGAGAGGAGAGGAGAGGAGAGGAGAGGAGAGGAGAGAGAGGAGAGGAGAGGAGAGGAGAGGAGAGGAGAGGAGAGAGAGGAGAGGAGAGGAGAGGAGAGGAGAGGAGAGGAGAGGAGAGGAGAGGAGAGGAGAGGAGAGGAGAGGAGAGGAGAGGAGAGGAGAGGAGAGGAGAGGAGAGGAATGGCACCCTATTCCCTACATAGTGCACTACTACTACCATGGGCATGGGTTAAATTGGGACAAGTCCCGCCGGGTCCAACACCCGGCACCTATGATCCAAATGAGAGCCAGGTGGCGCTGAGCCGGCGTGACCCGGCCCAATAATATTCCTCTCGAGGCGCATTCAAATTACGAGTGCCGCACAGGGAGAGAAATATGCATGCCCAGTCATTGTACAACATTCTTAATGCAGTCGCGGGAAAATACACCTTTGAAATCAGTTTTGAAGGCCACTGTTAAAAGATCACGTTTCTTGATATTGATACTCCCCAGTGAGCATTTGACCTCCGTCTTTTTGTTGTATTTTTTGGGGTCTGTACCAATCATAGACGTCCACAGATGTCCGGTCTGGACCGGCCTATATTTGGCACAAAAGTTTGGACACACCTACTCATTCAAGGGTTTTTCTTTATTTTTACTATTTTTTACATTGTAGAATAATAGTGAAGACATCAAAACTATGAAATAACACATATGGAATCATGTAGTAACCAAAGAAGTGTTAAACAAATCAAAATATATTTTATATTTGAGATTCTTCAAATAGCCACCCTTTGCCTTGATGACAGCTTTGCACAGTCTTGGCATTCTCTCAACCAGCTTCATGAGATAGTCACCTGGAAATAATTTCATTTAACAGGTGTGCCTTGTTAAAAGTTCATTTGTGGAATTTGCTTCCTTCTTAATGCGTTTGAGCCAATCAGTTGTGTTGTGACAAGGTAGGGGTGGTATACAGAAGATAGCCCTATTTGGTGAAAGACCAAGTCCATATTATGGCAAGAACAGCTCAAATAAGCAAAGAGAAACTACAGACCATCATTACTTTAAGACATGAAGGTCAGTCAATACGGAACATTTCAAGAACTTTGAGTGCAGTTGCAAAAACCATCAAGCGCTATGATGAAACTGGCTGTCATGAGGACCGCCACAGGAATGGAAGACCCAGAGTTACCTCTGCTGCAGAGGATATGTTCATTAGTTACCAGCCTCAAAAACTGCAGCCCAAATAAATGCTTCACAGAGTTCAAGTAACAGACGCATGATCCACAATTCTTTGACAATATATATAATAAATTATCAACCTTGCAAGCAATTCAAGACAATATTATTATGGTGGGGGATTATAATACTGTTTTAAATTGCTCAATGGACCGTAAAGGAAATCACACCACAAACAATCACCCACATGCTCTTAAGGAAATTGTGAATGTCATGGATACATTAGAACTAGTAGATATATGGAGGCTTAAATATACTGATCTAGTGAGATATACATGGCAGAGACTCAATCAAGCTAGTCGTCTTGACTTCTTTCTTATCTCATTCTCGTTGGCACCAAAAGTTTAAAAAGTGTTGATAGGGGAAGAATGTGGTCGGACCATCATATAATTGGCATATACATTACTCTTACTGAATTTCCACGTGGGCGAGGATATTGGAAATGTAATCAAAGCCTATTGGATGATAATTTATTTATAATTAGAACAAAGGAATTTATAACTGACTTTTTCCAACATAACATAGGTACAGCGAGTCCCCTTATTGTATGGGACACCTTTAAATGTGCCTTTAGAGGCCATGCAATTCAGTACTCATCTCGAAAACAAAAGCAATTTAGGTCAAAAGAGTTTATACTATGAAAGGAAATAGAAGGTCTAACAGAACAGATAGATAGCAATAAAAACTGTAACATAGAGACTCAGAATAAATTAGAGGAAAAACAAAAATAAATGGAGAAACTTATGCAAGAAAGATCAAGTGTAATATATTATAAAAAATAAAGCAAACTGGATGGAATATGGGGAAAAATGCACAAAATTCTTTTTTAATCTTCAAAATAGGAATGCTACCAAAAATAACTTAATGAAACTGGTTACAATTGACGGAGTCACCCATGATTCACCAAATGATATTTTGAAGTAGGAAACAAAGTACTTTAAGCATATGTTTTCTTTTCAGTCGCCTCCATCTCCTCTAACTGAAGCTAATTGTAGAGATGTTTTTTCTATTGATAATGTAAAATTAACAGCCATACAGAAAGACTCATGTGAAGGTGAAATTACAGAGGAGGAACTTCTGGATGCAATTAAAGACTTTAAGTCCGGGAAAACTCCAGGGTTGGATGGCATACCAGTCGAGGTATACCAAACCTTTTTTGATATACTAAGAGGACCGTTATTAGCATGTTTTAACCACTCCTATGTAAATGGTAGATTATCAGACACTCAAGAAGAAGGTCTGATCTCATTATTACTGAAACAGGATACAAGTGGAAAATATAAAGATCCAGTCCATTTAAAAAATTGGAGGCCCCTTACACTTCAGTGTTGTGATGCAAAAATTCTAGCAAAATGTATAGCGCATAGAATTAAAAAGGTATTGTCAGATATTATTCATTCTAATCAGACAGGTTTTTTACATGAACGATACATTGGAGATAATGTAAGACAAGTACTGGAAACAATAGAACACTATGAAAAATCTGGGAAACCAGGCCTGGTATTCATAGCAGACTTCGAAAAGGCATTTGATAAAGTACGACTGGGTTTTATATATAAATGCCTGGAAAATTTCAATTTTGGAGAATCTCTTATAAAATGGGTCAAAATCATGTATAGTAACCCTAGGTGTAAAATAGTAAATAATGGCTATTTCTCAGAAAGTTTTAAACTGTCAAGAGGAGTGAAACAAGGTTATCCACTATTGGCATATCTATTTATTGTGGCCATCGAGATGTTAGCTATTAAAATCAGATCCAACAATAATATCAGAGGATTAGAAATCCAGGGCTTAAAAACAAAGGTGTCATTGTACGCTGATGATTCATGTTTTCTTTTAAATCCACAACTAGAATCCCTCCACAGCCTCATAGAGGATTTAGATAAATTTTCTTTGGATTACAACCAAATTATGACAAATGTACTATATTACGTATTGGATCACAAAAAAATACAATTTTTACATTACCATGTAGTTTACTAATAAAATGGTCTGATGGTGATGTGGATATACTAGTTTACCTATTTGCTTATGGTCTTGCCTAAGCCTAGCGAACAGTTTTTTAAATTATATGAGAAAAAAATATAAAATTTTATTTGGAACGGCAAGCCAGACAAAATTAAAAGGGCCTATTTATATAATGAATATGAATTCGGAGGACAGAAATGATTAAATATTAAAGCATTAGACCTATCACTAAAAGCTTCAGTCATACAAAAGTTATACTTAAATCCGAACTGGTTCTCAAGCAAATTAGTAAGATTGTCTCACCCAATGTTCAAGAATGGCCTTTTTCCCTTTATTCAGATTACAACAACTCATTTTCAGTTATTTGAAAAGGAAATCATCTTCCAAATATCACTATTTCTAAAACAAGCCATAGAAAGTTGGTTGCAATTTCAATGTAATTCTCCAGAAACGACAGAACAAATAATGAAACAAATATTGCTGTTAAATTCAAATATACTAATTGACAAAAAACCTTTATTTTTTGACAGAATGTTTAAAAAAGGTATAATCTTCGTAAATTATGTCATCTGTAGGACTGGTGGAGTTATGTCGCACATGCAGCTAACAAAAATGTCTGCTCTGCCCAAAATTAGAACCAAATAATTGCAGCCTTACCGCAAAAGTGGAAGAGGAAAGTGGAAGGGGGAGAAAGTAAGGAACTTGTCTGTCGTCCTTGCATTAAAGAACATAATTGGTTAAAGAAAACTGTGATAAATAAAAGTATATCAGTTTCACTTAAGGTGAATAGTAGCTGGTTGATAGTGGCTGGGTAGCGAGTAAGTCCTTCAGGTTGATAGTTAGCTGGGAAGTGAGTAAGTCTCCCAGGTTGATAGTTAGCAGGGTAGTGAGTAAGTCCCGCCTGGTTGATAGTTAGCTGGGTAGTGGTTAAGTCTCCCAGGTTGATAGTTAGCTGGGTAGTGAATAAGTCCTTCAGGTTGATAGTAGCTGGGTAGTGAGTAAGTCTCCCAGGTTGATAGTTAGCTGGGTAGTGAGTAAGTCTCCCAGGTTGATAGTTATCTGGGTAGTGAGTAAGTCTCCCAGGTTGATAGTTAGCTGGGTAGTGGTTAAGTCTCCCAGGTTGATAGTTAGCTGGGTAGTGGTTAAGTCTCCCAGGTTGATAGTTAGCTGGGTAGTGAATAAGTCCTTCAGGTTGATAGTTAGCTGGGTAGTGAGTAAGTCTCCCAGGTTGATAGTTAGCAGGGTAGTGAATAAGTTATTCAGGTTGATCGTTAGCTGGGTAGTGAGTAAGTCTCCCAGGTTGATAGTTAGCTGGGTAGTGAGTAAGTCTCCCAGGTTGTTAATTAGCTGGGTAGTGAGTAAGTCCTTCAGGTTGATAGTAGCTGGGTAGTGAGTAAGTCTCCCAGGTTGTTAATTAGCTGGGTAGTGAGTAAGTCTCCAGGTTGATAGTTAGCTGGGTAGTGGTTAAGTCTCCCAGGTTGATAGTTAGCTGGGTAGTGAGTAAGTCTCCCAGGTTGTTAATTAGCTGGGTAGTGAGTAAGTCTCCCAGGTTGATAGTTAGCTGGGTAGTGAGTAAGTCTCCCAGGTTGATAGTTAGCTGGGTAGTGAGTAAGTCCTTCAGGTTGATAGTTAGCTGGGTAGTGAGTAAGTCTCCCAGGTTGTTAATTAGCTGGGTAGTGAGTAAGTCTCCCAGGTTGTTAATTAGCTGGGTAGTGAGTAAGTCTCCCAGGTTGATAGTTAGTTGGGTAGTGGTTAAGTCTCCCAGGTTGATAGTTAGCTGGGTAGTGAGTAAGTCCTTCAGGTTGATAGTTAGCTGGGTAGTGAGTAAGTCTCCCAGGTTGATAGTTAGCAGGGTAGTGAATAAGTTATTCAGGTTGATCGTTAGCTGGGTAGTGGTTAAGTCTCCCAGGTTGATAGTTAGCTGGGTAGTGAGTAAGTCTCCCAGGTTGATAGTTAGCTGGGTAGTGAGTAAGTCTCCCAGGTTGTTAATTAGCTGGGTAGTGAGTAAGTCCTTCAGGTTGATTGTAGCTGGGTAGTGAGTAAGTCTCCCAGGTTGTTAATTAGCTGGGTAGTGAGTAAGTCTCCCAGGTTGTTAATTAGCTGGGTAGTGAGTACGTCTCCAAGGTTGATAGTTAGCTGGGTAGTGGTTAAGTCTCCCAGGTTGATAGTTAGCTGGGTAGTGAGTAAGTCTCCCAGGTTGATAGTTAGCTGGGTAGTGGTTAAGTCTCCCAGGTTGATAGTTAGCTGGGTAGTGAGTAAGTCTCCCAGGTTGATAGATAGCTGGGTAGTAGTTAAGTCTCCCAGGTTGATAGTTAGCTGGGTAGTGGTTAAGTCTCCCAGGTTGATAGTTAGCTGGGTAGTGGTTAAGTCTCCCAGGTTGATAGTTAGCTGGGTAGTGAGTAAGTCTCCCAGGTTGATAGTTAGCTGGGTAGTGAGTAAGTCCTTCAGGTTGATAGTTAGCTGGGTATTGAGTAAGTCTCCCAGGTTGATAGTTAGCTGGGTAGTGAGTAAGTCTCCCAGGTTGATAGTTAGCTGGGTAGTGAGTAAGTCCTTCAGGTTGATAGTTAGCTGGGTAGTGAGTAAGTCTCCCAGGTTGATAGTTAGATGGGTAGTGAGCAAGTCCTTCAGGTTGATAGTTAGCTGGGTAGTGAGTAAGTCTTTCAGGTTGATAGTTAGCTGGGTAGTGAGTAATTATCCCAGGTTGATAGTTAGCTGGGTAGTGAGTAAGACTCCCAGGTTGATAGTTAGCTGGGTAGTGAGTAAGTCTCCCAGGTTGATAGTTAGCTGGGTAGTGAGTAAGTCCTTCAGGTTGATAGTTAGCTGGGTAGTGAGTAAGTCCCCTCTGGTTGATAGTTAGCTGGGTAGTGAGTAATTATCCCAGGTTGAAAGTTAGCTGGGTGGTAAGTAAGTCTCCCAGGTTGATAGTTAGCTGGGTAGTGAGTAAGTCCTTCAGGTTGATAGTAGCTGGGTAGTGAGTAAGTCTCCCAGGTTGATAGTTAGCTGGGTAGTGAGTAAGTCCTTCAGGTTGATAGTAGCTGGGTAGTGAGTAAGTCTCCCAGGTTGATAGTTAGCTGGGTAGTGAGTAAGACCTTCAGGTTGATAGTTAGATGGGTAGTGAGTAAGTCTCCCAGGTTGATAGTTAGCTGGGTAGTGAGTAAGTCCTTCAGGTTGATAGTAGCTGGGTAGTGAGTAAGGCTCCCAGGTTGATAGTTAGCAGGGTAGTGAGTAAGTCCTTCAGGTTGTTAATTAGCTGGGTAGTGAGTAATTATCCCAGGTTGATAGTTAGCTGGGTAGTGAGTAAGACTCCCAGGTTGATAGTTAGCTGGGTAGTGAGTAAGTCTCCCAGGTTGATAGTTAGCTTGGTAGTGAGTAAGTCCTTCAGGTTCATAGTTAGCTGGGTAGTGAGTAAGTCTCCCAGGTTGATAGTTAGCTGGGTAGTGGTTAAGTCTCCCAGGTTGATAGTTAGCTGGGTAGTGAATAAGTCCTTCAGGTTGATAGTTAGCTGGGTAGTGAGTAAGTCTCCCAGGTTGATAGTTAGCTGGGTAGTGAGTAAGTCTCCCAGGTTGTTAATTAGCTGGGTAGTGAGTAAGTCTCCCAGGTTGATAGTTAGCTGGGTAGTGAGTAAATCTCCCAGGTTGATAGTTAGCTGGGTAGTGAGTAAGTCCTTCAGGTTGATAGTTAGCTGGGAAGTGAGTAAGTCTCCCAGGTTGTTAATTAGCTGGGTAGTGAGTAAGTCTCCCAGGTTGTTAATTAGCTGGGTAGTGAGTAAGTCTCCCAGGTTGATAGTTAGCTGGGTAGTGAGTAAGTCTCCCAGGTTGATAGTTAGCTGGGTAGTGGTTAAGTCTCCCAGGTTGATAGTTAGCTGGGTAGTGAGTAAGTCCTTCAGGTTGATAGTTAGCTGGGTAGTGAGTAAGTCTCCCAGGTTGATAGTTAGCAGGGTAGTGAATAAGTTATTCAGGTTGATCGTTAGCTGGGTAGTGGTTAAGTCTCCCAGGTTGATAGTTAGCTGGGTAGTGAGTAAGTCTCCCAGGTTGATAGTTAGCTGGGTAGTGAGTAAGTCTCCCAGGTTGTTAATTAGCTGGGTAGTGAGTAAGTCCTTCAGGTTGATAGTAGCTGGGTAGTGAGTAAGTCTCCCAGGTTGTTAATTAGCTGGGTAGTGAGTAAGTCTCCCAGGTTGTTAATTAGCTGGGTAGTGAGTAAGTCTCCAAGGTTGATAGTTAGCTGGGTAGTGGTTAAGTCTCCCAGGTTGATAGTTAGCTGGGTAGTGAGTAAGTCTCCCAGGTTGATAGTTAGCTGGGTAGTGAGTAAGTCCTTCAGGTTGATAGTTAGCTGGGTAGTGAGTAAGTCTCCCAGGTTGATAGTTAGCTGGGTAGTAGTTAAGTCTCCCAGGTTGATAGTTAGCTGGGTAGTGGTTAAGTCTCCCAGGTTGATAGTTAGCTGGGTAGTGGTTAAGTCTCCCAGGTTGATAGTTAGCTGGGTAGTGAGTAAGTCTCCCAGGATGATAGTTAGCTGGGTAGTGAGTAAGTCCTTCAGGTTGATAGTTAGCTGGGTATTGAGTAAGTCTCCCAGGTTGATAGTTAGCTGGGTAGTGAGTAAGTCCCCCCTGGTTGATACTTAGCTGGGTAGTGAGTAAGTCCTTCAGGTTGATAGTTAGCTGGGTAGTGAGTAAGTCTCCCAGGTTGATAGTTAGATAGGTAGTGAGTAAGTCCTTCAGGTTGATAGTTAGCTGGGTAGTGAGTAAGTCTTTCAGGTTGATAGTTAGCTGGGTAGTGAGTAATTATCCCAGGTTGATAGTTAGCTGGGTAGTGAGTAAGACTCCCAGGTTGATAGTTAGCTGGGTAGTGAGTAAGTCTCCCAGGTTGATAGTTAGCTGGGTGGTGAGTAAGTCCTTCAGGTTGATAGTTAGCTGGGTAGTGAGTAAGTCTCCCAGGTTGATAGTTAGATGGGTAGTGAGTAAGTCCTTCAGGTTGATAGTTAGCTGGGTAGTGAGTAAGTCCTTCAGGTTGATAGTTAGCTGGGTATTGAGTAAGTCTCCCAGGTTGATAGTTAGCTGGGTAGTGAGTAAGTCCCCCCTGGTTGATACTTAGCTGGGTAGTGAGTAAGTCCTTCAGGTTGATAGTTAGCTGGGTAGTGAGTAAGTCTCCCAGGTTGATAGTTAGATGGGTAGTGAGTAAGTCCTTCAGGTTGATAGTTAGCTGGGTAGTGAGTAAGTCTTTCAGGTTGATAATTAGCTGGGTAGTGAGTAATTATCCCAGGTTGATAGTTAGCTGGGTAGTGAGTAAGACTCCCAGGTTGATAGTTAGCTGGGTAGTGAGTAAGTCCTTCAGGTTGATAGTTAGCTGGGTAGTGAGTAAGTCTCCCAGGTTGATAGTTAGCTGGGTAGTAGTTAAGTCTCCCAGGTTGATAGTTAGCTGGGTAGTGGTTAAGTCTCCCAGGTTGATAGTTAGCTGGGTAGTGGTTAAGTCTCCCAGGTTGATAGTTAGCTGGGTAGTGAGTAAGTCTCCCAGGTTGATAGTTAGCTGGGTAGTGAGTAAGTCCTTCAGGTTGATAGTTAGCTGGGTAGTGAGTAAGTCTCCCAGGTTGATAGTTAGCTGGGTAGTGAGTAAGTCCTTCAGGTTGATAGTTAGCTGGGTAGTGAGTAAGTCTTCAGGTTGATAGTTAGCTGGGTAGTGAGTAATTATCCCAGGTTGATAGTTAGCTGGGTAGTGAGTAAGACTCACAGGTTGATAGTTAGCTGGGTAGTGAGTAAGTCTCCCAGGTTGATAGTTAGCTGGGTGGTGAGTAAGTCCTTCAGGTTGATAGTTAGCTGGGTAGTGAGTAAGTCTCCCAGGTTGATAGTTAGATGGGTAGTGAGTAAGTCCTTCAGGTTGATAGTTAGCTGGGTAGTGAGTAAGTCCTTCAGGTTGATAGTTAGCTGGGTATTGAGTAAGTCTCCCAGGTTGATAGTTAGCTGGGTAGTGAGTAAGTCCCCCCTGGTTGATACTTAGCTGGGTAGTGAGTAAGTCCTTCAGGTTGATAGTTAGCTGGGTAGTGAGTAAGTCTCCCAGGTTGATAGTTAGATGGGTAGTGAGTAAGTCCTTCAGGTTGATAGTTAGCTGGGTAGTGAGTAAGTCTTTCAGGTTGATAATTAGCTGGGTAGTGAGTAATTATCCCAGGTTGATAGTTAGCTGGGTAGTGAGTAAGACTCCCAGGTTGATAGTTAGCTGGGTAGTGAGTAAGTCTCCCAGGTTGATAGTTAGCTGGGTAGTGAGTAAGTCCTTCAGGTTGATAGTTAGCTGGGTAGTGAGTAAGTCTCCCAGGTTGATAGTTAGATGGGTAGTGAGTAAGTCCTTCAGGTTGATAGTTAGCTGGGTAGTGAGTAAGTCTTTCAGGTTGATAGTTAGCTGGGTAGTGAGTAATTCTCCCAGGTTGATAGTTAGCTGGGTAGTGAGTAAGACTCCCAGGTTGATAGTTAGCTGGGTAGTGAGTAAGTCTCCCAGGTTGATAGTTAGCTGGGTGGTGAGTAAGTCCTTCAGGTTGATAGTTAGCTGGGTAGTGAGTAAGTCTCCCAGGTTGATAGTTAGATGGGTAGTGAGTAAGTCCTTCAGGTTGATAGTTAGCTGGGTAGTGAGTAAGTCCTTCAGGTTGATAGTTAGCTGGGTATTGAGTAAGTCTCCCAGGTTGATAGTTAGCTGGGTAGTGAGTAAGTCCCCCCTGGTTGATACTTAGCTGGGTAGTGAGTAAGTCCTTCAGGTTGATAGTTAGCTGGGTAGTGAGTAAGTCTCCCAGGTTGATAGTTAGATGGGTAGTGAGTAAGTACTTCAGGTTGATAGTTAGCTGGGTAGTGAGTAAGTCTTTCAGGTTGATAATTAGCTGGGTAGTGAGTAATTATCCCAGGTTGATAGTTAGCTGGGTAGTGAGTAAGACTCCCAGGTTGATAGTTAGCTGGGTAGTGAGTAAGTCTCCCAGGTTGATAGTTAGCTGGGTAGTGAGTAAGTCCTTCAGGTTGATAGTTAGCTGGGTAATGAGTAAGTCTCCCAGGTTGATAGTTAGATGGGTAGTGAGTAAGTCCTTCAGGTTGATAGTTAGCTGGGTAGTGAGTAAGTCTTTCAGGTTGATAGTTAGCTGGGTAGTGAGTAATTATCCCAGGTTGATAGTTAGCTGGGTAGTGAGTAAGACTCCCAGGTTGATAGTTAGCTGGGTAGTGAGTAAGTCTCCCAGGTTGATAGTTAGCTGGGTAGTGAGTAAGTCCTTCAGGTTGATAGTTAGCTGGGTAGTGAGTAAGTCCCCTCTGGTTGATAGTTAGCTGGGTAGTGAGTAATTATCCCAGGTTGAAAGTTAGCTGGGTGGTGAGTAAGTCCTTCAGGTTGATAGTTAGCTGGGTAGTGAGTAAGTCTCCCAGGTTGATAGTTAGCTGGGTAGTGAGTAAGTCCCCCCAGGTTGATAGTTAGCTGGGTAGTGAGTAAGTCTCCCAGGTTGATAGTTAGCTGGGTAGTGAGTAAGTCCTTCAGGTTGATAGTTAGCTGGGTAGTGAGTAAGTCTCCCAGGTTGATAGTTAGCTGGGTAGTGAGTAAGTCTCCCAGGTTGATAGTTAGCTGGGTAGTGAGTAAGTCTCCCAGGTTGATAGTTAGCTGGGTAGTGAGTAAGTCCCCTCAGGTTGATAGTTAGCTGGGTAGTGAGTAAGTCTCCCAGGTTGATAGTTAGCTGGGTAGTGAGTAAGTCTCCCAGGTTGATAGTTAGCTGGGTAGTGAGTAAGTCTTCAGGTTGATAGTTAGCTGGGTAGTGAGTAAGTCTCCCAGGTTGATAGTTAGCTGGGTAGTGAGTAAGTCTCCCAGGTTGATAGTTAGCTGGGTAGTGAGTAAGTCTCCCAGGTTGATAGTTAGCTTGGTAGTGAGTAAGTCCTTCAGGTTCATAGTTAGCTGGGTAGTGAGTAAGTCTCCCAGGTTGATAGTTAGCTGGGTAGTGGTTAAGTCTCCCAGGTTGATAGTTAGCTGGGTAGTGAATAAGTCCTTCAGGTTGATAGTTAGCTGGGTAGTGAGTAAGTCTCCCAGGTTGATAGTTAGCTGGGTAGTGAGTAAGTCCTTCAGGTTGATAGTTAGCTGGGTAGTGAGTAAGTCCCCTCTGGTTGATAGTTAGCTGGGTAGTGAGTAATTATCCCAGGTTGAAAGTTAGCTGGGTGGTAAGTAAGTCTCCCAGGTTGATAGTTAGCTGGGTAGTGAGTAAGTCCTTCAGGTTGATAGTAGCTGGGTAGTGAGTAAGTCTCCCAGGTTGATAGTTAGCTGGGTAGTGAGTAAGTCCTTCAGGTTGATAGTAGCTGGGTAGTGAGTAAGTCTCCCAGGTTGATAGTTAGCTGGGTAGTGAGTAAGACCTTCAGGTTGATAGTTAGATGGGTAGTGAGTAAGTCTCCCAGGTTGATAGTTAGCTGGGTAGTGAGTAAGTCCTTCAGGTTGATAGTAGCTGGGTAGTGAGTAAGGCTCCCAGGTTGATAGTTAGCTGGGTAGTGGTTAAGTCTCCCAGGTTGATAGTTAGCTGGGTAGTGAATAAGTCCTTCAGGTTGATAGTTAGCTGGGTAGTGAGTAAGTCTCCCAGGTTGATAGTTAGCTGGGTAGTGAGTAAGTCCTTCAGGTTGTTAATTAGCTGGGTAGTGAGTAATTATCCCAGGTTGATAGTTAGCTGGGTAGTGAGTAAGACTCCCAGGTTGATAGTTAGCTGGGTAGTGAGTAAGTCTCCCAGGTTGATAGTTAGCTTGGTAGTGAGTAAGTCCTTCAGGTTCATAGTTAGCTGGGTAGTGAGTAAGTCTCCCAGGTTGATAGTTAGCTGGGTAGTGGTTAAGTCTCCCAGGTTGATAGTTAGCTGGGTAGTGAATAAGTCCTTCAGGTTGATAGTTAGCTGGGTAGTGAGTAAGTCTCCCAGGTTGATAGTTAGCAGGGTAGTGAATAAGTTATTCAGGTTGATCGTTAGCTGGGTAGTGAGTAAGTCTCCCAGGTTGATAGTTAGCTGGGTAGTGAGTAAGTCTCCCAGGTTGTTAATTAGCTGGGTAGTGAGTAAGTCCTTCAGGTTGATAGTAGCTGGGTAGTGAGTAAGTCTCCCAGGTTGTTAATTAGCTGGGTAGTGAGTAAGTCTCCAGGTTGATAGTTAGCTGGGTAGTGGTTAAGTCTCCCAGGTTGATAGTTAGCTGGGTAGTGAGTAAGTCTCCCAGGTTGTTAATTAGCTGGGTAGTGAGTAAGTCTCCCAGGTTGATAGTTAGCTGGGTAGTGAGTAAGTCTCCCAGGTTGATAGTTAGCTGGGTAGTGAGTAAGTCCTTCAGGTTGATAGTTAGCTGGGTAGTGAGTAAGTCTCCCAGGTTGTTAATTAGCTGGGTAGTGAGTAAGTCTCCCAGGTTGATAGTTAGCTGGGTAGTGAGTAAGTCTCCCAGGTTGATAGTTAGCTGGGTAGTGAGTAAGTCTCCCAGGTTGATAGTTAGCTGGGTAGTGAGTAAGTCTCCCAGGTTGATAGTTAGCTGGGTAGTGAGTAAGTCCTCCAGGTTGATAGTTAGCTGGGTAGTGAGTAAGTCTCCCAGGTTGATAGTTAGCTGGGTAGTGAGTAAGTCTCCCAGGTTGATAGTTAGCTGGGTAGTGAGTAAGTCTCCCAGGTTGATAGTTAGCTGGGTAGTGAGTAAGTCTCCCAGGTTGATAGTTAGCTGGGTAGTGAGTAAGTGTCCCAGGTTGAAAGTTAGCTGGGTAGTGAGTAAGTCTCCAGGTTGATAGTTAGCTGGGTAGTGAGTAAGTCTCCCAGGTTGATAGTTAGCTGGGTAGTGAGTAAGTCCTCCCAGGTTGATAGTTAGCTGGGTAGTGAGTAAGTCTCCAGGTTGATAGTTAGCTGGGTAGTGAGTAAGTCTCCCAGGTTGATAGTTAGCTGGGTAGTGAGTAAGACTCCCAGGTTGATAGTTAGCTGGGTAGTGAGTAAGTCTCCCAGGTTGATAGTTAGCTGGGTAGTGAGTAAGTCCTTCAGGTTGATAGTTAGCTGGGTAGTGAGTAAGTCTCCCAGGTTGATAGTTAGCTGGGTAGTGAGTAAGTCTCCCAGGTTGATAGTTAGCTGGGTAGTGAGTAAGTCTCCCAGGTTGTTAATTAGCTGGGTAGTGAGTAAGTCCTTCAGGTTGATAGTAGCTGGGTAGTGAGTAAGTCTCCCAGGTTGTTAATTAGCTGGGTAGTGAGTAAGTCTCCCAGGTTGTTAGTTAGCTGGGTAGTGAGTAAGTCTCCCAGGTTGATAGTTAGCTGGGTAGTGAGTAAGTCTCCCAGGTTGATAGTTAGCTGGGTAGTGAGTAAGTCTCCCAGGTTGATAGTTAGCTGGGTAGTGGTTAAGTCTCCCAGGTTGATAGTTAGCTGGGTAGTGAGTAAGTCTCCCAGGTTGATAGTTAGCTGGGTAGTGAGTAAGTCCTTCAGGTTGATAGTTAGCTGGGTAGTGAGTAAGTCTCCCAGGTTGATAGTTAGCTGGGTAGTAGTTAAGTCTCCCAGGTTGATAGTTAGCTGGGTAGTGGTTAAGTCTCCCAGGTTGATAGTTAGCTGGGTAGTGGTTAAGTCTCCCAGGTTGATAGTTAGCTGGGTAGTGAGTAAGTCTCCCAGGTTGATAGTTAGCTGGGTAGTGAGTAAGTCCTTCAGGTTGATAGTTAGCTGGGTATTGAGTAAGTCTCCCAGGTTGATAGTTAGCTGGGTAGTGAGTAAGTCCCCCCTGGTTGATACTTAGCTGGGTAGTGAGTAAGTCCTTCAGGTTGATAGTTAGCTGGGTAGTGAGTAAGTCTCCCAGGTTGATAGTTAGATGGGTAGTGAGTAAGTCCTTCAGGTTGATAGTTAGCTGGGTAGTGAGTAAGTCTTTCAGGTTGATAGTTAGCTGGGTAGTGAGTAATTATCCCAGGTTGATAGTTAGCTGGGTAGTGAGTAAGACTCCCAGGTTGATAGTTAGCTGGGTAGTGAGTAAGTCTCCCAGGTTGATAGTTAGCTGGGTAGTGAGTAAGTCCTTCAGGTTGATAGTTAGCTGGGTAGTGAGTAAGTCTCCCAGGTTGATAGTTAGATGGGTAGTGAGTAAGTCCTTCAGGTTGATAGTTAGCTGGGTAGTGAGTAAGTATTTCAGGTTGATAGTTAGCTGGGTAGTGAGTAATTATCCCAGGTTGATAGTTAGCTGGGTAGTGAGTAAGACTCCCAGGTTGATAGTTAGCTGGGTAGTGAGTAAGTCTCCCAGGTTGATAGTTAGCTGGGTAGTGAGTAAGTCCTTCAGGTTGATAGTTAGCTGGGTAGTGAGTAAGTCTCCCAGGTTGATAGTTAGCTGGGTAGTGAGTAACTCCTTCAGGTTGATAGTTAGATGGGTAGTGAGTAAGTCTCCCAGGTTGATAGTTAGCTGGGTAGTGAGTAAGTCTCCCAGGTTGATAGTTAGCTGGGTAGTGAGTAAGTCTCCCAGGTTGTTAATTAGCTGGGTAGTGAGTAAGTCTCCCAGGTTGTTAATTAGCTGGGTAGTGAGTAAGTCTCCCAGGTTGTTAGTTAGCTGGGTAGTGAGTAAGTCTCCCAGGTTGATAGTTAGCTGGGTAGTGAGTAAGTCTCCCAGGTTGATAGTTAGCTGGGTAGTGGTTAAGTCTACCCGGTTGATAGTTAGCTGGGTAGTGAGTAAGTCCTTCAGGTTGATAGTTAGCTGGGTAGTGAGTAAGTCTCCAAGGTTGATAGTTAGCAGGGTAGTGAATAAGTTATTCAGGTTGATCGTTAGCTGGGTAGTGGTTAAGTCTCCCAGGTTGATAGTTAGCTGGGTAGTGAGTAAGTCTCCCAGGTTGATAGTTAGCTGGGTAGTGAGTAAGTCTCCCAGGTTGATAGTTAGCTGGGTAGTGAGTAAGTCTCCCAGGTTGATAGTTAGCTGGGTAGTGAGTAAGTCCTTCAGGTTGATAGTTAGCTGGGTAGTGAGTAAGTCTCCCAGGTTGATAGTTAGCTGGGTAGTGAGTAAGTCTCCCAGGTTGTTAATTAGCTGGGTAGTGAGTAAGTCCTTCAGGTTGATAGTTAGCTGGGTAGTGAGTAAGTCTCCCAGGTTGATAGTTAGCTGGGTAGTGAGTAAGTCTCCCAGGTTGATAGTTAGCTGGGTAGTGAGTAAGTCTCCCAGGTTGATAGTTAGCTGGGTAGTGAGTAAGTCTCCCAGGTTGATAGTTAGCTGGGTAGTGAGTAAGTCTCCCAGGTTGATAGTTAGCTGGGTAGTGAGTAAGTCCTCCAGGTTGATAGTTAGCTGGGTAGTGAGTAAGTCTCCCAGGTTGATAGTTAGCTGGGTAGTGAGTAAGTCCTTCAGGTTGATAGTTAGCTGGGTAGTGAGTAAGTCTCCCAGGTTGATAGTTAGCTGGGTAGTGAGTAAGTCTCCCAGGTTGATAGTTAGCTGGGTAGTGAGTAAGTCTCTCAGGTTGATAGTTAGCTGGGTAGTGAGTAAGTCTCCCAGGTTGATAGTTAGCTGGGTAGTGAGTAAGTCTCCCAGGTTGATAGTTAGCTGGGTAGTGAGTAAGTCCCCCCAGGTTGATAGTTAGCTGGGTAGTGAGTAAGTCCTTCAGGTTGATAGTTAGCTGGGTAGTGAGTAAGTCTCCCAGGTTGATAGTTAGCTGGGTAGTGAGTAAGTCTCCCAGGTTGATAGTTAGCTGGGTAGTGAGTAAGTCTCCCAGGTTGATAGTTAGCTGGGTAGTGAGTAAGTCTCCCAGGTTGATAGTTAGCTGGGTAGTGAGTAAGTCTCCCAGGTTGATAGTTAGCTGGGTAGTGAGTAAGTCTCCCAGGTTGATAGTTAGCTGGGTAGTGAGTAAGTCTCCCAGGTTGATAGTTAGCTGGGTAGTGAGTAAGTCTCCCAGGTTGATAGTTAGCTGGGTAGTGAGTAAGTCTCCCAGGTTGATAGTTAGCTGGGTAGTGAGTAAGTCTCCCAGGTTGATAGTTAGCTGGGTAGTGAGTAAGTCCTTCAGGTTGATAGTTAGCTGGGTAGTGAGTAAGTCTCCAGGTTGATAGTTAGCTGGGTAGTGAGTAAGTCTCCCAGGTTGATAGTTAGCTGGGTAGTGAGTAAGTCTCCCAGGTTGATAGTTAGCTGGGTAGTGAGTAAGTCTCCCAGGTTGATAGTTAGCTGGGTAGTGAGTAAGTCCTTCAGGTTGATAGTTAGCTGGGTAGTGAGTAAGTCTCCCAGGTTGATAGTTAGCTGGGTAGTGAGTAAGTCTCCCAGGTTGATAGTTAGCTGGGTAGTGAGTAAGTCTCCCAGGTTGATAGTTAGCTGGGTAGTGAGTAAGTCTCCCAGGTTGATAGTTAGCTGGGTAGTGAGTAAGTCTCCCAGGTTGATAGTTAGCTGGGTAGTGAGTAAGTCTCCCAGGTTGATAGTTAGCTGGGTAGTGGTTAAGTCTCCCAGGTTGATAGTTAGCTGGGTAGTGAGTAAGTCTCCCAGGTTGATAGTTAGCTGGGTAGTGAGTAAGTCTCCCAGGTTGATAGTTAGCTGGGTAGTGAGTAAGTCCTTCAGGTTGATAGTAGCTGGGTAGTGAGTAAGTCTCCCGGGTTGTTAATTAGCTGGGTAGTGAGTAAGTCTCCCAGGTTGATAGTTAGCTGGGTAGTGAGTAAGTCTCCCAGGTTGATAGTTAGCAGGGTAGTGAATAAGTTATTCAGGTTGATCGTTAGCTGGGTAGTGGTTAAGTCTCCCAGGTTGATAGTTAGCTGGGTAGTGAGTAAGTCTCCCAGGTTGATAGTTAGCTGGGTAGTGAGTAAGTCTCCCAGGTTGTTAATTAGCTGGGTAGTGAGTAAGTCCTTCAGGTTGATAGTAGCTGGGTAGTGAGTAAGTCTCCCAGGTTGTTAATTAGCTGGGTAGTGAGTAAGTCTCCCAGGTTGATAGTTAGCTGGGTAGTGAGTAAGTCCTTCAGGTTGATAGTTAGCTGGGTAGTGAGTAAGTCCCCCCTGGTTGATAGTTAGCTGGGTAGTGAGTAAGTCCTTCAGGTTGATAGTTAGCTGGGTAGTGAGTAAGTCCCCCCAGGTTGATAGTTAGCTGGGTAGTGAGTAAGTCCCCCCTGGTTGATAGTAAGCTGGGTAGTGGTTAAGTCTCCCAGGTTGATAGTTAGCTGGGTAGTGAGTAAGTCTCCCAGGTTGATAGTTAGCTGGGTAGTGAGTAAGTCTCCCAGGTTGATAGTTAGCTGGGTAGTGAGTAATTATCCCAGGTTGATAGTTAGCTGGGTAGTGAGTAAGTCTCCCAGGTTGATAGTTAGCTGGGTAGTGAGTAAGTCCTTCAGGTTGATAGTTAGCTGGGTAGTGAGTAAGTCTCCCAGGTTGATAGTTAGCTGGGTAGTGAGTAAGTCCTTCAGGTTGATAGTAGCTGGGTAGTGAGTAAGTCTCCCAGGTTGTTAATTAGCTGGGTAGTGAGTAAGTCTCCCAGGTTGATAGTTAGCTGGGTAGTGAGTAAGACTCCCAGGTTGTTAATTAGCTGGGTAGTGGTTAAGTCTCCCAGGTTGATAGTTAGCTGGGTAGTGAGTAAGTCTCCCAGGTTGATAGTTAGCTGGGTAGTGAGTAAGTCTCCCAGGTTATTAATTAGCTGGGTAGTGAGTAAGTCCCCCCTGGTTGATAGTTAGCTGGGTAGTGAGTAAGTCTCCCAGGTTGATAGTTAGCTGGGTAGTGAGTAAGTCTCCCAGGTTGATAGTTAGATGGGTAGTGAGTAAGTCTCCCAGGTTGATAGTTAGCTGGGTAGTGAGTAATTCTCCCAGGTTGATAGTTAGATGGGTAGTGAGTAAGTCTCCCAGGTTGATAGTTAGCTGGGTAGTGAGTAAGTCCTTCAGGTTGATAGTAGCTGGGTAGTGAGTAAGTCTCCCATGTTGATAGTTAGCTGGGTAGTGAATAAGTCCTTCAGGTTGATAGTTAGCTGGGTAGTGAGTAAGTCTCCCAGGTTGATAGTTAGCTGGGTAGTGAGTAAGTCTCCCAGGTTGATAGTTAGCTGGGTAGTGAGTAAGTCTCCCAGGTTGATAGTTAGCTGGGTAGTGAGTAAGTCCTTCAGGTTGATAGTTAGCTGGGTAGTGAGTAAGTCTCCCAGGTTGATAGTTAGCTGGGTAGTGAGTAAGTCTCCCAGGTTGATAGTTAGCTGGGTAGTGAGTAAGTCTCCCAGGTTGATAGTTAGCTGGGTAGTGAGTAAGTCTCCCAGGTTGATAGTTAGCTGGGTAGTGAGTAAGTCTCCCAGGTTGATAGTTAGCTGGGTAGTGAGTAAGTCCTTCAGGTTGATAGTTAGCTGGGTAGTGAGTAAGTCTCCCAGGTTGATAGTTAGCTGGGTAGTGAGTAGAGTAAGTCTTCCAGGTTGATAGTTAGCTGGGTAGTGAGTAAGTCTCCCAGGTTGATAGTTAGCTGGGTAGTGAGTAAGTCTCCCAGGTTGATAGTTAGCTGGGTAGTGAGTAAGTCCTTCAGGTTGATAGTTAGCTGGGTAGTGAGTAAGTCTCCCAGGTTGATAGTTAGCTGGGTAGTGAGTAAGTCTCCCAGGTTGATAGTTAGCTGGGTAGTGAGTAAGTCCTTCAGGTTGATAGTTAGCTGGGTAGTGAGTAAGTCTCCCAGGTTGATAGTTAGCTGGGTAGTGAGTAAGTCTCCCAGGTTGATAGTTAGCTGGGTAGTGGTTAAGTCTCCCAGGTTGATAGTTAGCTGGGTAGTGAGTAAGTCTCCCAGGTTGATAGTTAGCTGGGTAGTGAGTAAGTCTCCCAGGTTGATAGTTAGCTGGGTAGTGAGTAAGTCCTTCAGGTTGATAGTAGCTGGGTAGTGAGTAAGTCTCCCAGGTTGATAATTAGCTGGGTAGTGAGTAAGTCCTTCAGGTTGATAGTTAGCTGGGTAGTGAGTAAGTCTCCCAGGTTGATAGTTAGCTGGGTAGTGAGTAAGTATTCCAGGTTGATAGTTAGCTGGGTAGTGAGTAAGTCTCCCAGGTTGATAGTTAGCTGGGTAGTGAGTAAGTCTCTCAGGTTGTTAATTAGCTGGGTAGTGAGTAAGTCCTTCAGGTTGATAGTTAGCTGGGTAGTGAGTAAGTCTCCCAGGTTGATAGTTAGCTGGGTAGTGAGTAAGTCTCCCAGGTTGATAGTTAGCTGGGTAGTGAGTAAGTCATCCCAGGTTGATAGTTAGCTGGGTAGTGACTAAGTCCTTCAGGTTGTTAATTAGCTGGGTAGTGAGTAAGTCTCCCAGGTTGATAGTTAGCTGGGTAGTGGGTAAGTCTCCCAGGTTGATAGTTAGCTGGGTAGTGAGTAAGTCTCCCAGGTTGATAGTTAGCTGGGTAGTGAGTAAGTCTCCCATCCCAGGTTGATAGTTAGCTGGGTAGTGAGTAAGTCTCCCAGGTTGATAGTTAGCTGGGTAGTGAGTAAGTCTCCCAGGTTGATAGTTAGCTGGGTAGTGAGTAAGTCTCCCAGGTTGATAGTTAGCTGGGTAGTGAGTAAGTCCTCAGGTTGATAGTTAGCTGGGTAGTGAGTAAGTCTCCCAGGTTGTTAATTAGCTGGGTAGTGAGTAAGTCTCCCAGGTTGTTAATTAGCTGGGTAGTGAGTAAGTCCCCCAGGTTGATAGTTAGCTGGGAAGTGAGTAAGTCTTCAGGTTGATAGTTAGCTGGGTAGTGAGTAAGTCTCCCAGGTTGATAGTTAGCTGGGTAGTGAGTAAGTCTCCCAGGTTGATAGTTAGCTGGGTAGTGAGTAAGTCTTCCAGGTTGATAGTTAGCTGGGTAGTGAGTAAGTCTCCCAGGTTGATAGTTAGCTGGGTAGTGAGTAAGTCTCCCAGGTTGTTAATTAGCTGGGTAGAGTAAGTCTCCCAGGTTGATAGTTAGCTGGGTAGTGAGTAAGTCTCCCAGGTTGATAGTTAGCTGGGTAGTGAGTAAGTCTCCCAGGTTGATAGTTAGCTGGGTAGTGAGTAAGTCTCCAGGTTGTTAATTAGCTGGGTAGTGAGTAAGTCTCCAGGTTGATAGTTAGCTGGGTAGTGAGTAAGTCTCCAAGGTTGATAGTTAGCTGGGTAGTGAGTAAGTCTCCCAGGTTGATAGTTAGCTGGGTAGTGAGTAAGTCTCCCAGGTTGATAGTTAGCTGGGTAGTGAGTAAGTCTCCCAGGTTGATAGTTAGATGGGTAGTGAGTAAGTCTCCCAGGTTGATAGTTAGCTGGGTAGTGAGTAAGTCCCCCCTGGTTGATAGTTAGCTGGGTAGTGAGTAAGTCTCCCAGGTTGTTAATTAGCTGGGTAGTGAGTAAGTCTCCCAGGTTGTTAGTTAGCTGGGTAGTGAGTAAGTCTCCCAGGTTGATAGTTAGCTGGGTAGGGTAGTGAGTAAGTCTCCCAGGTTGTTAATTAGCTGGGTAGTGAGTAAGTCTCCCAGGTTGATAGTTAGCTGGGTAGTGAGTAAGTCTCCCAGGTTGATAGTTAGCTGGGTAGTGAGTAAGTCTCCCAGGTTGATAGTTAGCTGGGTAGTGAGTAAGTCCTTCAGGTTGATAGTTAGCTGGGTAGTGAGTAAGTCTCCCAGGTTGATAGTTAGCTGGGTAGTGAGTAAGTCTCCCAGGTTGATAGTTAGCTGGGTAGTGAGTAAGTCTCCCAGGTTGATAGTTAGCTGGGTAGTGAGTAAGTCTCCAGGGTTGATAGTTAGCTGGGTAGTGAGTAAGTCTCCCAGGTTGATAGTTAGCTGGGTAGTGAGTAAGTCTCCCAGGTTGATAGTTAGCTGGGTAGTGAGTAAGTCTCCCAGGTTGATAGTTAGCTGGGTAGTGAGTAAGTCTCCCAGGTTGATAGTTAGCTGGGTAGTGAGTAAGTCTCCCTGGTTGATAGTTAGTTAGCTGGGTAGTGAGTAAGTCTCCCAGGTTGATAGTTAGCTGGGTAGTGAGTAAGTCTCCCAGGTTGATAGTTAGCTGGGTAGTGAGTAAGTCCTCCAGGTTGATAGTTAGCTGGGTAGTGAGTAAGTCTCCCAGGTTGTTAATTAGCTGGGTAGTGAGTAAGTCTCCCAGGTTGTTAATTAGCTGGGTAGTGAGTAAGTCTCCCAGGTTGATAGTTAGCTGGGTAGTGAGTAAGTCTTCCAGGTTGATAGTTAGCTGGGTAGTGAGTAAGTCTCCCAGGTTGATAGTTAGCTGGGTAGTGAGTAAGTCTCCCAGGTTGATAGTTAGCTGGGTAGTGAGTAAGTCTCCCAGGTTGATAGTTAGCTGGGTAGTGAGTAAGTCTCCCAGGTTGATAGTTAGCTGGGTAGTGAGTAAGTCTCCCAGGTTGATAGTTAGCTGGGTAGTGAGTAAGTCTCCAGGTTGATAGTTAGCTGGGTATTGAGTAAGTCTCCCAGGTTGATAGTTAGCTGGGTAGTGAGTAAGTCTCCCAGGTTGTTAATTAGCTGGGTAGTGAGTAAGTCCTTCAGGTTGTTAATTAGCTGGGTAGTGAGTAAGTCCTTCAGGTTGTTAATTAGCTGGGTAGTGAGTAAGTCTCCCAGGTTGATAGTTAGCTGGGTAGTGAGTAAGTCTCCCAGGTTGATAGTTAGCTGGGTAGTGAGTAAGTCTCCCAGGTTGATAGTTAGCTGGGTAGTGAGTAAGTCTCCCAGGTTGATAGTTAGCTGGGTAGTGAGTAAGTCTCCCAGGTTGATAGTTAGCTGGGTAGTGAGTAAGTCCTTCAGGTTGATAGTTAGCTGGGTAGTGAGTAAGTCTCCCAGGTTGATAGTTAGCTGGGTAGTGAGTAAGTCTCCCAGGTTGATAGTTAGCTGGGTAGTGAGTAAGTCTCCCAGGTTGATAGTTAGCTGGGTAGTGAGTAAGTTATCCCAATCCAGGTTGATAGTTAGCTGGGTAGTGAGTAAGTCTCCCAGGTTGATAGTTAGCTGGGTAGTGAGTAAGTCCCCTCAGGTTGATAGTTAGCTGGGTAGTGAGTAAGTCTCCCAGGTTGATAGTTAGCTGGGTAGTGAGTAAGTCCTCCAGGTTGATAGTTAGCTGGGTAGTGAGTAAGTCTCCCAGGTTGATAGTTAGCTGGGTAGTGAGTAAGTCTCCCAGGTTGATAGTTAGCTGGGTAGTGAGTAAGTCTCCCAGGTTGATAGTTAGCTGGGTAGTGAGTAAGTCTCCCAGGTTGATAGTTAGCTGGGTAGTGAGTAAGTCCTTCAGGTTGATAGTTAG
Source organism: Coregonus ussuriensis (assembly GCA_031479575.1). Taxonomy (NCBI): domain Eukaryota; kingdom Metazoa; phylum Chordata; class Actinopteri; order Salmoniformes; family Salmonidae; genus Coregonus; species Coregonus ussuriensis. Next base: position 49,905,467 of record CM062503.1, on the reverse strand, counting down.
CTGGGTAGTGAGTAAGTCTCCCAGGTTGATAGTTAGCTGGGTAGTGAGTAAGTCTCCCAGGTTGATAGTTAGCTGGGTAGTGAGTAAGTCTCCCAGGTTGATAGTTAGCTGGGTAGTGAGTAAGTCTCCCAGGTTGATAGTTAGGTTAGCTGGGTAGTGAGTAAGTCTCCCAGGTTGATAGTTAGCTGGGTAGTGAGTAAGTCTCCCAGGTTGATAGTTAGCTGGGTAGTGAGTAAGTCCCCTCAGGTTGATAGTTAGCTGGGTAGTGAGTAATTCTCCCAGGTTGATAGTTAGCTGGGTAGTGAGTAAGTCTCCCAGGTTGATAGTTAGCTGGGTAGTGAGTAAGTCTCCCAGGTTGATAGTTAGCTGGGTAGTGAGTAAGTCTCCCAGGTTGATAGTTAGCTGGGTAGTGAGTAAGTCCTCCAGGTTGATAGTTAGCTGGGTAGTGAGTAAGTCTCCCAGGTTGATAGTTAGCTGGGTAGTGAGTAAGTCCCCCCTGGTTGATAGTTAGCTGGGTAGTGAGTAAGTCTCCCAGGTTGATAGTTAGCTGGGTAGTGAGTAAGTCTCCCAGGTTGATAGTTAGATGGGTAGTGAGTAAGTCTCCCAGGTTGATAGTTAGCTGGGTAGTGTAGTGAGTAAGTCTCCCAGGTTGATAGTTAGCTGGGTAGTGAGTAAGTCTCCCAGGTTGATAGTTAGCTGGGTAGTGAGTAAGTCTCCCAGGTTGATAGTTAGCTGGGTAGTGAGTAAGTCTCCCAGGTTGATAGTTAGCTGGGTAGTGAGTAAGTCCCCTCAGGTTGATAGTTAGCTGGGTAGTGAGTAAGTCTCCCAGGTTGATAGTTAGCTGGGTGGTGAGTAAGTCCTTCAGGTTGATAGTTATCTGGGTAGTGAGTAAGTCTCCCAGGTTGATAGTTAGCTGGGTAGTGAGTAAGTCTCCCAGGTTGATAGTTAGCTGGGTAGTGAGTAAGTCTCCCAGGTTGTTAGTTAGCTGGGTAGTGAGTAAGTCTCCCAGGTTGATAGTTAGCTGGGTAGTGAGTAAGTCTCCCAGGTTGATAGTTAGCTGGTAGTGAGTAAGTCTCCCAGGTTGATAGTTAGCTGGGTAGTGAGTAAGTCTCCCAGGTCAGGTTGATAGTTAGCTGGGTAGTGAGTAAGTCTCCCAGGTTGATAGTTAGCTGGGTAGTGAGTAAGTCTCCAGGTTGATAGTTAGCTGGGTAGTGAGTAAGTCTCCCAGGTTGATAGTTAGCTGGGTAGTGAGTAAGTCTCCAGGTTGATAGTTAGCTGGGTAGTGAGTAAGTCTCCCAGGTTGATAGTTAGCTGGGTAGTGAGTAAGTCTCCCAGGTTGATAGTTAGCTGGGTAGTGAGTAAGTCTCCCAGGTTGATAGTTAGCTGGGTAGTGAGTAAGTCTCCCAGGTTGATAGTTAGCTGGGTAGTGAGTAAGTCCTTCAGGTTGATAGTTAGCTGGGTAGTGAGTAAGTCTCCCAGGTTGATAGTTAGCTGGGTAGTGAGTAAGTCTCCCAGGTTGATAGTTAGCTGGGTAGTGAGTAAGTCTCCCAGGTTGATAGTTAGCTGGGTAGTGAGTAAGTCTCCCAGGTTGTTAGGATAGTTAGCTGGGTAGTGAGTAAGTCTCCCAGGTTGATAGTTAGCTGGGTAGTGAGTAAGTCTCCCAGGTTGATAGTTAGCTGGGTAGTGAGTAAGTCTCCCAGGTTGATAGTTAGCTGGGTAGTGAGTAAGTCTCCCAGGTTGATAGTTAGCTGGGTAGTGAGTAAGTCTCCCAGGTTGATAGTTAGCTGGGTAGTGAGTAAGTCTCCCAGGTTGATAGTTAGCTGGGTAGTGAGTAAGTCTCCAGGTTGATAGTTAGCTGGGTAGTGAGTAAGTCTCCCAGGTTGATAGTTAGCTGGGTAGTGAGTAAGTCTCCCAGGTTGATAGTTAGCTGGGTAGTGAGTAAGTCTCCAGGTTGATAGTTAGCTGGGTAGTGAGTAAGTCTCCCAGGTTGATAGTTAGCTGGGTAGTGAGTAAGTCTCCCAGGTTGTTAGTTAGCTGGGTAGTGAGTAAGTCTCCCAGGTTGATAGTTAGCTGGGTAGTGAGTAAGTGTTAGCTGGGTAGTGAGTAAGTCTCCAGGTTGATAGTTAGCTGGGTAGTGAGTAAGTCTCCCAGGTTGATAGTTAGCTGGGTAGTGAGTAAGTCTCCCAGGTTGATAGTTAGCTGGGTAGTGAGTAAGTCTCCCAGGTTGATAGTTAGCTGGGTAGTGAGTAAGTCTCCCAGGTTGATAGTTAGCTGGGTAGTGAGTAAGTCTCCCAGGTTGATAGTTAGCTGGGTAGTGAGTAAGTCTCCCAGGTTGATAGTTAGCTGGGTAGTGAGTAAGTCTCCCAGGTTGATAGTTAGCTGGGTAGTGAGTAAGTCTCCCAGGTTGATAGTTAGCTGGGTAGTGAGTAAGTCTCCCAGGTTGATAGTTAGCTGGGTAGTGAGTAAGTCTCCCAGGTTGTTAGTTAGCTGGGTAGTGAGTAAGTCTTCCAGGTTGATAGTTAGCTGGGTAGTGAGTAAGTCTCCCAGGTTGATAGTTAGCTGGGTAGTGAGTAAGTCTCCCAGGTTGGGTTGATAGTTAGCTGGGTAGTGAGTAAGTCTCCCAGGTTGATAGTTAGCTGGGTAGTGAGTAAGTCTCCCAGGTTGATAGTTAGCTGGGTAGTGAGTAAGTCCTTCAGGTTGATAGTTAGCTGGGTAGTGAGTAAGTCTCCCAGGTTGATAGTTAGCTGGGTAGTGAGTAAGTCTCCCAGGTTGATAGTTAGCTGGGTAGTGAGTAAGTCTCCCAGGTTGATAGTTAGCTGGGTAGTGAGTAAGTCTCCCAGGTTGATAGTTAGCTGGGTAGTGAGTAAGTCTCCCAGGTTGATAGTTAGCTGGGTAGTGAGTAAGTCTCCCAGGTTGATAGTTAGCTGGGTAGTGAGTAAGTCTCCCAGGTTGATAGTTAGCTGGGTAGTGAGTAAGTCTCCCAGGTTGATAGTTAGCTGGGTAGTGAGTAAGTCTCCCAGGTTGATAGTTAGCTGGGTAGTGAGTAAGTCTCCCAGGTTGAGTTGATAGTTAGCTGGGTAGTGAGTAAGTCTCCCAGGTTGATAGTTAGCTGGGTAGTGAGTAAGTCTCCCAGGTTGATAGTTAGCTGGGTAGTGAGTAAGTCTCCCAGGTTGATAGTTAGCTGGGTAGTGAGTAAGTCTCCCAGGTTGATAGTTAGCTGGGTAGTGAGTAAGTCTCCCAGGTTGATAGTTAGCTGGGTAGTGAGTAAGTCTCCCAGGTTGATAGTTAGCTGGGTAGTGAGTAAGTCTCCCAGGTTGATAGTTAGCTGGGTAGTGAGTAAGTCTCCCAGGTTGATAGTTAGCTGGGTAGTGAGTAAGTCTCCCAGGTTGTTAATTAGCTGGGTAGTGAGTAAGTCTCCCAGGTTGATAGTTAGCTGGGTAGTGAGTAAGTCTCCCAGGTTGATAGTTAGCTGGGTAGTGAGTAAGTCTCCCAGGTTGATTGATAGTTAGCTGGGTAGTGAGTAAGTCTCCCAGGTTGATAGTTAGCTGGGTAGTGAGTAAGTCTCCCAGGTTGATAGTTAGCTGGGTAGTGAGTAAGTCTCCCAGGTTGATAGTTAGCTGGGTAGTGAGTAAGTCTCCCAGGTTGATAGTTAGCTGGGTAGTGAGTAAGTCTCCCAGGTTGATAGTTAGCTGGGTAGTGAGTAAGTCTCCCAGGTTGATAGTTAGCTGGGTAGTGAGTAAGTCTCCCAGGTTGATAGTTAGCTGGGTAGTGAGTAAGTCTCCCAGGTTGATAGTTAGCTGGGTAGTGAGTAAGTCTCCCAGGTTGATAGTTAGCTGGGTAGTGAGTAAGTCTCCCAGGTTGATAGTTAGCTGGGTAGTGAGTAAGTCTCCCAGGTTGATAGTTAGCTGGGTAGTGAGTAAGTCTCCCAGGTTGATAGTTAGCTGGGTAGTGAGGAGTAAGTCTCCCAGGTTGATAGTTAGCTGGGTAGTGAGTAAGTCTCCCAGGTTGATAGTTAGCTGGGTAGTGAGTAAGTCTCCCAGGTTGATAGTTAGCTGGGTAGTGAGTAAGTCTCCCAGGTTGATAGTTAGCTGGGTAGTGAGTAAGTCTCCCAGGTTGATAGTTAGCTGGGTAGTGAGTAAGTCTCCCAGGTTGATAGTTAGCTGGGTAGTGAGTAAGTCTCCCAGGTTGATAGTTAGCTGGGTAGTGAGTAAGTCTCCCAGGTTGATAGTTAGCTGGGTAGTGAGTAAGTCTCCCAGGTTGATAGTTAGCTGGGTAGTGAGTAAGTCTCCCAGGTTGATAGTTAGCTGGGTAGTGAGTAAGTCTCCCAGGTTGATAGTTAGCTGGGTAGTGAGTAAGTCTCCCAGGTTGATAGTTAGCTGGGTAGTGAGTAAGTAAGTCTCCCAGGTTGATAGTTAGCTGGGTAGTGAGTAAGTCTCCCAGGTTGATAGTTAGCTGGGTAGTGAGTAAGTCTCCCAGGTTGATAGTTAGCTGGGTAGTGAGTAAGTCTCCCAGGTTGATAGTTAGCTGGGTAGTGAGTAAGTCTCCCAGGTTGATAGTTAGCTGGGTAGTGAGTAAGTCTCCCAGGTTGATAGTTAGCTGGGTAGTGAGTAAGTCTCCCAGGTTGATAGTTAGCTGGGTAGTGAGTAAGTCTCCCAGGTTGATAGTTAGCTGGGTAGTGAGTAAGTCTCCCAGGTTGATAGTTAGCTGGGTAGTGAGTAAGTCTCCCAGGTTGATAGTTAGCTGGGTAGTGAGTAAGTCTCCCAGGTTGATAGTTAGCTGGGTAGTGAGTAAGTCTCCCAGGTTGATAGTTAGCTGGGTAGTGAGTAAGTCTCCCAGGTTGATAGTTAGCTGGGTAGTGAGTAAGTTAAGTCTCCCAGGTTGATAGTTAGCTGGGTAGTGAGTAAGTCTCCCAGGTTGATAGTTAGCTGGGTAGTGAGTAAGTCTCCCAGGTTGATAGTTAGCTGGGTAGTGAGTAAGTCTCCCAGGTTGATAGTTAGCTGGGTAGTGAGTAAGTCTCCCAGGTTGATAGTTAGCTGGGTAGTGAGTAAGTCTCCAGGTTGATAGTTAGCTGGGTAGTGAGTAAGTCTCCCAGGTTGATAGTTAGCTGGGTAGTGAGTAAGTCTCCCAGGTTGATAGTTAGCTGGGTAGTGAGTAAGTCTCCCAGGTTGATAGTTAGCTGGGTAGTGAGTAAGTCTCCCAGGTTGATAGTTAGCTGGGTAGTGAGTAAGTCTCCCAGGTTGATAGTTAGCTGGGTAGTGAGTAAGTCTCCCAGGTTGATAGTTAGCTGGGTAGTGAGTAAGTCTCCCAGGTTGATAGTTAGCTGGGTGGTAGTGAGTAAGTCTCCCAGGTTGATAGTTAGCTGGGTAGTGAGTAAGTCTCCCAGGTTGATAGTTAGCTGGGTAGTGAGTAAGTCTCCCAGGTTGATAGTTAGCTGGGTAGTGAGTAAGTCTCCCAGGTTGATAGTTAGCTGGGTAGTGAGTAAGTCTCCCAGGTTGATAGTTAGCTGGGTAGTGAGTAAGTCTCCCAGGTTGATAGTTAGCTGGGTAGTGAGTAAGTCTCCCAGGTTGATAGTTAGCTGGGTAGTGAGTAAGTCTCCCAGGTTGATAGTTAGCTGGGTAGTGAGTAAGTCTCCCAGGTTGATAGTTAGCTGGGTAGTGAGTAAGTCTCCCAGGTTGATAGTTAGCTGGGTAGTGAGTAAGTCTCCCAGGTTGATAGTTAGCTGGGTAGTGAGTAAGTCTCCCAGGTTGATAGTTAGCTGGGTAGTGAGTAAGTCTCCCAGGTTGTTAATTAGCTGGGTAGTGAGTAAGTCTCCCAGGTTGATAGTTAGCTGGGTAGTGAGTAATTCTCCCAGGTTGATAGTTAGCTGGGTAGTGAGTAATTCTCCCAGGTTGATAGTTAGCTGAGTAGTTAGTAAGTCTCCCAGGTTGATAGTTAGCTGGGTAGTGAGTAAGTCTCCCAGGTTGATAGTTAGCTGGGTAGTGAGTAAGTCTCCCAGGTTGTTAATTAGCTGGGTAGTGAGTAAGTCTCCCAGGTTGATAGTTAGCTGGGTAGTGAGTAAGTCCTTCAGGTTGATAGTAGCTGGGTAGTGAGTAAGTCTCCCAGGTTGTTAATTAGCTGGGTAGTGGTTAAGTCTCCCAGGTTGATAGTTAGCTGGGTAGTGAGTAAGTCTCCCAGGTTGTTAATTAGCTGGGTAGTGAGTAAGTCCTTCAGGTTGATAGTTAGCTGGGTAGTGAGTAACTATCTATCTATCTATCTATCTATCTATCTATCTATCTATCTATCTATCTATCTATCTATCTATCTATCTATCTATCTATCTATCTATCTATCTATCTATCTATCTATCTATCTATCTATCTATCTATCTATCTATCTATCTATCTATCTATCTATCTATCTATCTATCTATCTATCTATCTATCTATCTATCTATCTATCTATCTATCTATCTATCTATCTATCTCTCTCTCTCTCTCTCTCTCTCTCAATTCAATTTCAATTCTCTCTCTCTCTCGCTCTCTCTCTCTCTCTCTCTCTCTCTCTCTCTCTCTCTCTCTCTCTCTCTCTCTCTCTCCTGTCACTTCCTCTCCTTAAAAGAAGTTGCCTCGTTTCTCCCTGGGGGAGACTGTGAGACCCCCTCCATTACTGTGTGTGTGTGTGTGTGTGTGTGTGTGTGTGTGTGTATGTGTAAAAATACGGATATAATATGCGTCCTTGTCATTAACAAAGCCTGGTCTCCCTGTGTCACTGAAGCTTCTTCTACCATGTTTTCTTTGCTTTTCACATTGTTTTTCTCTGAATCATTTTCCAGTATGTGCTTGATGATGATAGCTCTGTTCTGTCTATTGGAGACAGGCTTGTGTGTGCGCTATTCTTTCCTCAGGCAGTATCATTTATGTTTCAGTGATGGCTGATGGCTGATGGCTGATGGCTGATGGCTGATGGCTGATGGAGACATGAGTCTTTGTGGCTCTGGCATATGGGATGTAACCAGGGATGCTTCCAAAATGGAAATACTATTCCCTATGTAGTGCACTACTTTTGACTTTTGATAGGGTTCTGGTCAAAAGAGGTGCACTGCTGTATATAGGGAATAGGGCGCCATTTGGGACATACAGCAAATCAAGACTGACATTTTAAAGTGGAAATTACAAAGTTTACAAGCCTTTTAAACCTTTCATACACTACAAGTTTGCATTTCCTGCTGTGAAGGAATATTCACAGCAACAAAAGAGTGATCAAATGAAGATCCTACATCTGTAGAAATCGACTCTTAGAGCTTCACTTGGGCTCCCGAGTGGTCCAGCGGTCTAAGGCACTGCATCTCAGTGCTTGAGGCGTCACTACAGACCCCCTGGTTCGATTCCAGGCAGTATCACAACCGGCCGTGATTGGGAGTCCCATAGGGCGGTGCACAATTGGCCCAACGTCGTCCGAACTTAACTGACTTGCCTAGTTAAATAAAGGTTAAATATATTTTTTTAAAGAAAATTCAAATAGAATAGTAATAATATGCCAGATGCTGATTACTGTTTGTTTTCACTGATGAGCTGAACTAAGAATTTAAAAACTTTAGTTTAAAGGGGTTCGTGTTACAGCACATTGTGTTTGTGTGTGTTTGTCTGTGTGTGTGTGTGATGGTATCTGATCCTGTTCAGATGCAGTCATCGCTGGGCTGGGCTAGACTTGTGGTAGTCTCCTGTAATACATAGAAACAGAAAGCAGACATCACACCTACAGCTTTCTCAGTTACAATCAGGGCTTGTCATAGTGGTGGTTACAGTGGTTGAGATCTGTGATACTTGTTTCATTTCATTGGAGTCTGGTTTCCCACTGAATATGGGGGGGGGGGGGGGGGGAGAGAGAGAGAGAGAGAGAGAGAGAGAGAGAGAGAGAGAGAGAGAGAGAGAGCCCTGAAAGAGACGTATTGTTAAGTCACATTCTTATACAAAAGCCAAGTCAGTAGCTGTTCTGTATGGCAGAATTACCCCCATGAATGTGATGGGAGTCCTCTCCTACCATACCCTAAACTACCATACTCTAAAATATCCTACCCTACCATACCCTAAACTACCCTACCATACTCTAAAATAGCCTACCATACCCTAAACTACCATACCATACCCTACCCTACCATACTCTAAAATAGCCTATCATACCATACCCTACCATGCCATACATACCCTGCCCTACCATGCCCAACCCTACCATATCCTACCATACCATACTCTACCTACCATACCCTACCCTACCCTACCATACTCTAAAATACCCTACCCTACCCTACCATAACATACCCTACCATGCCATACATACCCTACCCTACCCTACCATACCATACCATAGTCTACCCTACCCTAACCTACCCTACCATACCCTACCATAACATACCCTACCCTACCCTACCCTACAATACAATACCATACTCTACCATACCCTACCCTACCCTACCTTACCCTCCCTACTCTACCATACCATACCCTGCCCTACCCTACCCTACCCTACCCTACAATACCCTACACTACCCTACCCTACCCTATAATACCCTACCCTACCATACCCTACCCTACACTACCCTACAATACCCTACACTACCATACCATACCCTGCCCTGCCCTACCCTACCCTACCCTACCCTAACCTACCATACCCTGCCCTGCCCTACCCTACCCTACCCTACCCTAACCTACCATACCCTGCCCTGCCCTACCCTACCCTACCCTACCCTAACCTAACCTACCATACCCTACCCTGCCCTGCCCTACCATACCCTACCCTACCGGGGATGGGATGAGGACATGGGAAGGACAGGACAGGGCTATACTCCCTTTCCATCCCAGTGTCCATTTAACCCTAACCCTAACCCTAATCCTAATTCTAACCCTAATCCTAATTCTAACACTAATCCTAATTCTAACCCTAACCCTAAACCTAACCCCTAAGCCTAAAATAGCCTTTTTCCTTGTGGGAACTTGTCAGAATTTTCCTTGTTTTACTATCCTTGTGAGGACTTATGGTCACCACAAGGACAGTAAAACGAAACACACACACACCCTCCACAGTGTTGCAACCACAAATGACCTCATACAAGGATTAGATTTCTGTTGTGGAACACAACCGGAACCCCCTATTTAATCAGATCTTGATATACCACACCTGTCAAGTGGATGGATTATGTTTTGTTTGCAAGTCATTACAAGGAACAAGTCTACAATTGATTCGGCATCTCTAGTTAAATCGCAGGCTTTACCCCGGAAAGAAATCAAGATTCAATTGTGTTCAAGAGGGTTGTGGCTCACAGCTATTCTGGGTTTAAATATTTTTATGAGCATGTTCATGCTTATCAAGTCAATGAAAAAAGGCCAAGTAATATATTGGTTTTGAATAAGGAGCACCTAAGATATTTCAAAACTTTTGATATATAAATGTGGTTGTGATACATCATTTTATTTTGTCACAGTCAAGGTGGTTTTGAGAAGGAGAGTCGAGATATTTCAAACATTTCTGTATTCAAATGTCATTGATATGTTTCATACTTTAATGTCCAGGGGCCTAGTCTCCCCCTACTCCACTCCAGGGGCCTAGTCTCCCCCTACTCCACACCAGGGGCCTAGTCTCCCCCTACTCCACTCCAGGGGCCTAGTCTCCCCCTACTCCACTCCAGGGGCCTCCCCCTACTCCACTCCAGGGGCCTAGTCTCCCCCTACTCCACTCCAGGGGCCTAGTCTCCCCCCCCCTACTCCACTCCAGGGGCCTAGTCTCCCCCTACTCCACTCCAGGGGCCTCTCCCTACTCCACTCCAGGGGCCTAGTCTCCCCCTACTCCACTCCAGGGGCCTCTCCCTACTCCACTCCAGGGGCCTAGTCTCCCCCTACTCCACTCCAGGGGTCTCTCCCTACTCCACTCCAGGGGCCTAGTCTCCCCCTACTCCACTCCAGGGGCCTAGTCTCCCCCTACTCCACTCCAGGGGCCTCTCCCTACTCCACTCCAGGGGCCTAGTCTCCCCCTACTCCACTCCAGGGGTCTCTCCCTACTCCACTCCAGGGGCCTAGTCTCCCCCTACTCCACTCCAGGGGCCTAGTCTCCCCCTACTCCACTCCAGGGGCCTCTCCCTACTCCACTCCAGGGGCCTAGTCTCCCCCTACTCCACTCCAGGGGCCTAGTCTCCCCCTACTCCACTCCAGGGGCCTCATTTATTAATTTTGCGTAGGAACTATTCTAAAATATTACTTACGAATGGAATTTAGAATGTTCGTAAGCATAGAAAAAGTGTGATTTATCAAACAATCCTACGAGCATCATATGCACATTGGTAGGAGATAATCATTGATACATGCCAATAGTTCTCAGCCTCAGTGCCAGTACACCACCTTGGCTATTTGCATCGTGAAATGCACCTAATTAAGCATACATGGTCAAAATCATCCCTTTAAATCCTGTGGTGGACAACACTGTACCATGAAATACAACGGCACAACCAAAATAAGCTACGAAAAAATAGAACTTTTCAGAGACTGAAATAGAGGTGCCAGTGTCAGAGATTGAGTACAACCAAAAGGTTTTATTTGTCTCGCTCAATTGTGGATTGACCCAGTACAAAGAAAAACATAGCTACAAAGAAAATACCATTAGGACAACTCAAGTTGCTTTAACCATGACAAATATACTTCCAAATGAGTAGACAACACTCACCAATAAGACATACATCCTCAACAGCTCCCCCTGTAGGCCGGTAGGCCAACATGATGTTCTACAGAATGAACGAGTCGCGCGTTCCACCTGGTCACCTGGTCACCTGGTCACCACATTCAGAATGTCTTTTGATCACCTGCACATTAAGAGCTTTTTCTGTTCAAATAGTTTTGGTGCTTTTATTGCGGTGTGGGGGGCCGTCTGTTGCTCCGTTCGTATTTGGAAACCCGTCGATGGCAAAGAAACCCCTCTTGACTTCAACCTGTTGTGTGCGATGCTGTATGGAAATGGTATGTTACAGTTAGTTTTACTGATGATTGCATCCCAAACATCGTCTCGTCGAAGGCTGTGAGATGCCGATCCACTGAAAACGCAGCGTGTGCCAAATAATCAGCATCTCATTGGACGTCTCATTATCTCAGTCTTTTACAGTATTTACACAATGGTTTCACTTTCACACATACAGTACCTCTAATTTAACCAATGACTGTACTTTATATGGATTATTATTGTGACAAATGCCCTGATGTGGTGAAATGATATTCCATAGCCTGTCAAGAGACAGTATGTTGCATGAATTCACAATGGCAAAACAACTAAATAGTATTATAATAATAATAGATTTAAAAAATATATTATTACTCTCACAAATTAACACATTTTCAACATATACAGTATTTTGCCCATCCTACTCTTGACATGCAGTTCCCTTAACCCACATTTTAGTCATTTAGCAGACGCTCTAATCCAGAGCGATTTACAGTTAGTGAGTGCATACATTTTCATACTGGCCCCCCGTGGGAATCGAACCCACAACCCTGGCGTTGCAAGCGCCATGCTCTACCAACTGAGCTACAAGGAGGCCTAAGCACTGGGCCTCATGGCTGTATGTATATTTACACGCACTCTCAAGCAAACTTTCATGTTGATAATCAAATTATCCCCCACACTGGATAACACACGATGGATAAATGAGGCCCCTGGTCTAAATAACCTACTGCTGGCTTTCGATCCGACAGACATCATTCACCTGGTAGTTTTAGGTTGGAAGGAGAGATGTAGCATGCCATGTCCGATTAAAGGTTTGGTGGCCATGCCATGTCCGCTCAGCCCAGTCAAAACTGTTCGCTTCTCTGGCACCCCAATGGTGGAACAAGCTCCCTCACGACGCCAGGACAGCGGAGTCACTCACCACCTTCCGGAGACACTTGAAACCCCACCTCTTTAAGGAATACCTGGGATAGTATAAAGTAATCCTTCTACCCCCCCTTACCCCACCCCCCAAAAAATTAAAAATTTAATTAAAATTAAAATATTGTAAAGTGGTTGTCCCACTGGCTATCATAAGGTGAATGCACCAATTTGTAAGTCGCTCTGGATAAGAGCGTCTGCTAAATGACGAATGTAAATGTAATGTCCGATTTCAGCTGAAGATACACCTGACTGACTTCAATAACAAGGGAAAAAAACACAATGTTCAGTTTAAGTCTAAGCCGTTGGGGGAATAAGATGACATATGGAATTGTTTTAAGATGGTCAAACTATGGATCATTTAGATATCGGATTTTGAATTTTAGGACCCCTTTAGGTATAAAACAAAATATCAAAAAATGATTTGATAAAATATTGAATTTGGCCTTTACCACTATAGCCCAGAGAAACACATTGAACAATACATTCATAAATGGCAAAAAAGACAGGCAGAAAATAAATAAAACAAACAAGGTTTTTAAGTGTCTGTCCTGTATCTAGGAGATATAAGAAAGATCAAATTTGAAGGGTTGTCCACATATTTTTGTATATATAGTGTATATATACAGTACCAGTCAAAAGTTTGGACACACCTACTCATTCCAGGGTTTTTCTTTATTTTTACTATTTTCTACATTGTAGAATAATAGTGAAGACATCAAAACTATGAAATAACACATATGGAATCATGTAGTAACCCAAAAAGTGTTAAACAAATCAAAATATATTTTATATTTGAGATTCTTCAAATAGCCACCCTTTGCCTTGATGACAGCTTTGCACACTCTTGGCATTCTCTCAACCAGCTTCATGAGGTAGTCACCTGGAATGCATTTAAATTAACAGGTGTACCTTCTTAAAAGTTAATTTGTAGAATTTATTTCCTTCTAAATGCATTTCAGCCAATCAGTTGTGTTGTGACAAGGTAAGGGTGGTATACAGAAGATAGCCCTATTTGGTAAAAGACCAAGTCCATATTATGGCAAGAACAGCTCAAATAAGCAAAGAGAAACGACAGTCCATCATTACCATAAGACATGAAGGTCAGTCAATACGGAACATTTCAAGAACTTTTAAAGTTTTTTCAAGTGCAGTCGCAAAAACCAGCAAGCGCTATGATGAAACTGGCTCTCATGAGGACCGCCACAAGAAGGAAGACCCATAGTTACCTCTGCTGCAGAGGATAAGTTCATTAGAGTTAACTGCACCTCAGATTGCAGCCCAAATAAATGCTTCACAGAGTTCAAGTAACAGACACATTTCAACATCAACTGTTCAGAGGAGACCGCATGAATCAGGCCTTCATGGTCGAATTGCTGCAAAGAAACCATTACTAAAGGACACCAATAAGAAGAAGAGACCTACTTGGGCCAAGAAACACGAGCAATGGACATTAGACCGGTGGAAATCTGTTCTTTGGACTGATGAGTCCAAATGTGAGATTTTTGGTTCCAACTGACGTGGCTTTGTGAGACGCAGAGTAGGTGAACGGATGATATCCGCATGTGTAGTTCCCACCGTGAAGCATGGAGGAGGAGGTGTTATGGTGTGGGGGTGCTTTGCTGGTGACACTGTCTGTGATTTATTTAGAATTCAAGGCACACTTAACCAGCATGGCTACCACAGCATTCTACATCGATACGCCATCCCATCTGGTTTGGGCTTAGTGGGACTATAATTTGTTTTTCAACAGGACAATGACCCATAACACACCTCCAGGCTGTGTAAGGGCTATTTGACCAAGAAGGAGAGTGATGGAGTGTTGCATCAGATGACCTGGCCTCCACAATCACCCGACCTCAACCCAATTGAGATGGTTTGGGATGAGTTGGACTGTAGAGGGAAGGAAAAGCAGCCAACAAGTGCTCTGCATATGTGGGAACTCATTCAAGACTGTTGAAAAAGCATTCCTCATGAAGATGGTTGAGAGAATGCCAAGAGTGTACAAAGCTGTCATCAAGGCAAAGGGTGGCTACTTTGAATAAAAACAAATATAAAATATATTTTGATTTGTTTAACACTGAGGTCCAAACGGTTCGGACGCTACAAACAGAAGTTGGCACTTCGATGGTACTGACTTCAGATGAGTCCACTGACACTTGCCGTTGAGAAAGACGGAGACCACCATCGTGTTCGTGAGAGTAGGGCAAACCCTTCAGACGCTACAGACGTTTTCATGAGAGATCGATTTTCGGGATGTTTCATGATCTGACAAACACCGCTCTAGCTCTGCCACCTTTCACCACAGAGAGTGCGGTGGATTGACAACATGAATGATGCACCAGGCTGCCTTAATGACAACATGAATGATGCACCATGCTGCCTTAATGACAACATGAATGACGCACCACGCTGCCTTAATGACAACATGAACAGTGCACCATGCTGCCTTAATGACAACATGAATGACGCACCATGCTGCCTTAATGACAACATGAACAGTGCACCATGCTGCCTTAATGATAACATGAATGATGCACCATGCTGCCTTAATGACAACGTGAACAGTTTACCATGCTGCCTTAATGACAACATGAATGATGCACCATGCTGCCTTAATGACAACATGAACGATAAACCATGCTGCCTTAATGACAACATGAATGATGCATCATGCTGCCTTAATGACAACATGAACAGTGCACCATGCTGCCTTAATGACAACATGAACAATGCACCATGCTGCCTTAATGACAACATGAACAATGCACTATGCTGCCTTAATGACAACATGAACAATGCACCATGCTGCCTTAATGACAACATGAACAGTGCACCATGCTGCCTTAATGACAACATGAACAGTGCACCATGCTGCCTTAATGACAACATGAATGACGCACCATGCTGCCTTAATGACAACATGAACAGTGCACCATGCTGCCTTAATGACAACATGAATGACGCACCATGCTGCCTTAATGACAACATGAACAGTGCACCATGCTGCCTTAATGACAACATGAATGATGCACCATGCTGCCTTAATGACAACATGAACAGTTTACCATGCTGCCTTAATGACAACATGAATGATGCACCATGCTGCCTTAATGACAACATGAACGATAAACCATGCTGCCTTAATGACAACATGAATGATGCATCATGCTGCCTTAATGACAACATGAACAGTGCACCATGCTGCCTTAATGACAACATGAACAATGCACCATGCTGCCTTAATGACAACATGAACAATGCACTATGCTGCCTTAATGACAACATGAACAATGCACCATGCTGCCTTAATGACAACATGAACAGTGTACTATTCTGCCTTAATGACAACATGAACGATGCACCATGCTGCCTTAATGACAACATGACAGTGCACCATTCTGCCTTAATGACAACATGAACAGTGCACCATGCTGCCTTAATGACAACATGAACAGTGCACCATTCTGCCTTAATGACAACATGAACGATAAACAATGCTGCCTTAATGACAACATGAACGATGCACCATGCTGCCTTAATGACAACATGAACGATGCACATTGCTGGCTTAATGACAACATGAACAGTGCACCATTCTGCCTTAATGACAGCATGAACAATGTACCATGCTGCCTTAATGACAACATGAACAGTGCACCATTCTGCCTTAATGACAACATGAACAATGCACCATGCTGCCTTAATGACAACATGAATGATGCACCATGCTGCCTGAATGACAACATGAACGATAAACCATGCTGCCTTAATGACAACATGAACAGTGCACCATGCTGCCTTAATGACAACATGAAAGATAAACCATGCTGCCTTAATGACAACATGAACAGTGCACCATGCTGCCTTAATGACAACATGAACTATGCACCACGCTGCCTTAATGACAACATGAACGAGCAGATCAGATTACTGTTCGATTTGAGGGCGCTCCTCCTTCACCACCTTTGCCCGTTCACGTCACGGGCCATAGAACGGTGCACCGTGGTTCATTTTATTCAAACTCCCTCACTGACTGTACACACGCGCAAACACGCACACGCATTTGACCACCAACTATCACTCAACGGATTTATGAACGCTTTGAAGTAACCGCGCTTCCACTAGAGAGACTTCCAGAGGAGGCTGTCCAAGTAGAGCCCTAGGGCTACGCTTCCACTGTGGGGCAGTGGTTGGATGGGCTGCCTGGTGGTTGTCTGTCTGGCTGTCGCTATAGCTTCACACATTGTTGTTCTTAAACGCTGACCTCAGTGGAAACTTCCATTATAGAATGGAGGGAATCGTGTGGCATTGGGACACACTAACAGTCATGTGTTTTATTTGACCTGATAATAGTGCGTTGTAGTATGGCGGTATCAGCAGCTCTAACCCATCGCTGCATCTGCTCCCTAGTAATAACTCATAACCCCACCCTGCATGTAGGCTGATACTATTGTACCACCCAGCCTGCAATCCCAATCCTAATCCCACTAGACAGTCTGTGTAATTTCTCCCCACAGAGAGAAAGTGAAGACCAGACCGTCACCAAACTCCACGTCTGCGAAGGACACTATAAAATACTGTGAAGAACAATACAATATACTATAGACGGGCTACTACAGAAGAACAGTATGCTATAGACGGGCTACTACAGAAGAACAGTATACTATAGACGGGCTACTACAGAAGAACAGTATACTATAGACGTGCTACTACAGAAGAACAGTATGCTATAGACGGGCTACTACAGAAGAACAGTATGCTATAGACGGGAAGGCTGTCTGTCCATGTGTGAGGTAAGAACACAGCTGGCCAGCTTCCTGCTGGTACATGAAGTAATGTAGGTCACAGATCCGTTGTTTGCATGTTCCATGGTAATGACGTACACACCCCTCTGTACGTCCTGTTTTGATCTGGTTGTTTTGAGCTCAAGTAGTTTAGAAATAATAGCTTTCGGTTTCAACTACAATAATTTCACATCAATATTTGTCGATAAGGTGTATAATTTACTTTCATTAAACACATAATGGAAGAGATGCCCAGACCTGATGATAGGGAGGTGTAGGGGGTCTCCAGACCTGATGATAGGGAGGTGTAGGGAGTCTCCAGACCTGATGATGGGGAGGTGTAGGGAGTCTCCAGACCTGATGATAGGGAGGTGTAGGGAGTCTCCAGACATGATGATAGGGAGGTGTAGGGAGTCTCCAGACCTGATGATAGGGAGGTGTAGGGAGTCTCCAGACCTGATGATAGGGAGGTGTAAGTAGTCTCCAGACCTGATGATAGGGAGGTGTAAGGAGTCTCCAGACCTGATGATAGGGAGGTGTAGGGAGTCTCCAGACCTGATGATAGGGAGGTGTAGGGAGTCTCCAGACCTGATGATAGGGAGGTGTAGGGAGTCTCCAGACCTGATGATAGGGAGGTGTAGGGAGTCTCCAGACCTGATGATAGGGAGGTGTAGGGAGTCTCCAGACCTGATGATAGGGAGGTGTAGGGAGTCTCCAGACCTGATGATAGGGAGGTGTAAGGAGTCTCCAGACCTGATGATAGGGAGGTGTAGGGAGTCTCCAGACCTGATGATAGGGAGGTGTAGGGAGTCTCCAGACCTGATGATAGGGAGGTGTAGGGAGTCTCCAAACCTGATGATAGGGAGGTGTAGGGAGTCTCCAGACCTGATTATAGGGAGGTGTAAGGAGTCTCCAGACCTGATGATAGGGAGGTGTAGGGAGACTCCAGACCTGATGATAGGGAGGTGTAGGGAGTCTCCAGACCTGATGATAGGGAGGTGTAGGGAGTCTCCAGACCTGATGATAGGGAGGTGTAGGGAGTCTCCAGACCTGATGATAGGGAGGTGTAGGGAGTCTCCAGACCTGATGATAGGGAGGTGTAGGGAGTCTCCAAACCTGATGATAGGGAGGTGTAGGGAGTCTCCAGACCTGATGATAGGGAGGTGTAGGGGTCTCCAGACCTGATGATAGGGAGGTGTAGGGAGTCTCCAGACCTGATGATAGGGAGGTGTAGGGAGTCTCCAGACCTGATGATAGGGAGGTGTAGGGAGTCTCCAGACCTGATGATAGGGAGGTGTAGGGAGTCTCCAGACCTGATGATAGGGAGGTGTAGGGAGTCTCCAAACCTGATGATAGGGAGGTGTAGGGAGTCTCCAGACCTGATGATAGGGAGGTGTAAGGAGTCTCCAGACCTGATGATAGGGAGGTGTAGGGAGTCTCCAAACCTGATGATAGGGAGGTGTAGGGAGTCTCCAGACCTGATGATAGGGAGGTGTAAGGAGTCTCCAGACCTGATGATAAGAAGGTATAAGGAGTCTCCATGTTGCTTCTCTCTCGATGTCTCTCTGTCTCTCTGTCTCTCTCTCTCTCTCTCTCTCTCTCGATCTCTCTGTCTCTCTCTCTCTCTCTCTCTCTCTCTCTCTCGATGTCTCTCTCTCTCTGTCTCTCTCTCTCTCTCTCTCTGTCTCTCTCGATGTCTCTCTGTCTCTCTCTCTCTCTCTCTCTCTCTCTCTCTCTCTCTCTCTCTCTCTCTCTCTCTCTCTCTCTCGATGTCTCTCTCTCTCTGTCTCTCTCTCTCTCTCTCTCTGTCTCTCTCGATGTCTCTCTGTCTCTCTCTCTCTCTCTCTCTCTCTGTCTCTCTCTCTCTCTCTCTCTCTGTCTCTCTGTCTCTCTCTCTCTGTCTCTCTCATTGACAACACATGTTGTTTTCTCTTTAGCCCCTGCTCAGTGTTGTGGAGACAGACGTGGATGGGTCTGTACTGTACTGTAGGTAAACTAAATGCTGTCTGGACGTATAGACTTGGAGAGCTCTCGACAGGCAGGCTGCAGAGGGAGTTTCTGGATGGGTTTTCTAGTTTGGGTGTAGACGGAGACAGACAGTGGTAGTTTACTGTAAAACTAGAGAGAGAGAGAGAGAGAGAGAGAGACCAGCCAGCCAGCCATTGCGGTCGGAGGCCAAGCAGTTGCCATACCAGGTGGTGATGCAACCAGTCAAGATGCTCTCGATGGTGCAGCTGTAGAACTTTTTGAGGATCTGAGGACCCATGCCAAATCTTTTCAGTCTTCTGAGGGGGAATAGGCTTTGTCGTGCCCTCTTCACAACTGTCTTGGTGTGCTTGGACCATGTTAGTTTGTTGGTGATGTGGACACCAAGGAGCTTGAAGCTCTCAACCTGCTCCACTACAGCCCCATCGATGAAAATGGTGGCGTGCTCAGTCCTCTTTTTTTCCCTGTAGTCCACAATCATCTCCTTTGTCTTGGTCACGTTGAGGGAGAGGTTGTTATCCTGGCACCACACGGCCAGGTCTCTGACCTCCTCCCTATAGGCTGTCTAATCGTTGTCGGTGATCAGGCCTACCACTGTTGTGTCGTCTGAAAACGTAATGATGGTGTTGGAGTCGTGCCTGGCCATGCAGTCATGGGTGAACAGGGAGTACAGGAGGGGACTGAGCACGCACCCCTGAGGGGCCCCCATGTTGAGGATCAGTGTGGCAGATATGTTGTTACCTACCCTTACCACCAGCGGGCGGCCCGTCAGGAAGTCCAGGATCCAGTTGATGAGGGAGGTGTTTAGTCCCAGGGTCCTTAGCTTAGTGATGAGCTTTGAGGGCACTATCGTGTTGAACGCTGAGCTGTAGTCAATGAACAGCATTCTCACGTAGATATAATTATGGTCAGATTTGCCAAATGGAGGGCGAGGGAGAGCTTTGTATGCATCTCTGTGTGTGGAGTAAAGGTGGTCTAGAGGTTTTTTTTCCTCTGGTTGCAAATTTAACATGCTGGTAGGAAAGAGGTAAAATGGATTTAAGTTTGCCTGCATTAAATTCCCCGGCCACTAGGAGCGCCGCTTCTGGATGAGCATTTCCTTGTTTGCTTATGGCCTTATACAGCTCGTTGAGTGTGGTCTTAGTGCCAGCATCGGTTTGTGATGGTAGGTAGACGGCTATGAAAAATATAGATGAACACTCTTGGTAGATAGTGTGGTCAACAGCTTGTCATGAGGTACTCTACCTCAGTCGAGCAATACCTCGAGACTTCCTTAATATTTCACATCGCGCACCAGCTGTTATTGACAAATAGACACGCACCCCCACCCCTAGTCTTACTGGACGTAGCTGTTCTGTCCTGCCGATGCACGGAAAACCCAGCCAACTGTATATTATCTTTGACGTCGTTCAGCCACGACTCGGTGAAACACAAGATATTACAGTTTTTAATGTCCCGTTGGTAGGATAGTCTCGAATGGAGATCATCAAGTTTATTCTCCAGGGATTGCACGTTGGCCAATAGAACGGATGGTAGAGGCGGGTTACCCACTCGCCGATGAATTCTCACAAGGCACCTCGATCTCCGCCCCATGTATTTCTGTCTTTTCTTCACGCGAATGACGTGGATTTGGGCCTTGTCTCGGAGAAGCAGAATATCCTTTGCGTCGGACTCATTAAAGAAAAAATCTTCATCCAGTTCGAGGTGAGTAATCGCTGTTCTGATATCCAGAAGCTCTATTCGGTCATAAGAGACGGTAGCAGCAACGTTATGTACCAAATAAGTTACAAACAATGCAAAAGAACACACATAATAGCACAGTTGGTTAGGAGCCCGTAAAACGGCAGCCATCCCCTCCGGCGCCATAGTGTTGTGTACACTGTGTGGAGCCTTGAACTACCTTTCAGTTTGGCTTCGTGAGCCTCATAGTCCTCCTTTCTGACAATGCACTTCTAGAATGTAAGCCCCGAAACGGAAGACATGTACCTCTCAGAGAGGGATCCTACCTACTAGTGGGACCTGACCCTCAGGCCTTCCTCTCATCCCCATCCTAATCTTCCTCTGTTTCCACAGTACCATTGACCTGTCCAACAGCATCACCTCATCTCCATAAAACACTCATGACGACACAATGAATTGTCTTTATGAAGGAGGCATCAAAGGGCTCTGATACTGTCAAAAAGGAGTGAGGGTGGAGGGGTAGTTTTGGGTTTGGTGTGAGGTTGTACAGATGAGACCTCAGTGATTTTCTTTTTGAGGGGTGGGAGAAGGGTAGAGGTGTTTGACACAGACCAACAACACAATAGAAGTAACCCAGCTAGCACATAACGTTCTGAGAACCATATATTTGAGCTTGGTGAGAGCGTAGTTGTCCTACAGTTATTTTACATACAACCTTCCCAGGTTTCCTCATTGTTCTTTTTAAAGTGTTCCGAGAACATTAAGAAAACTTTCCATAAAAACAACAAGAAAACTTTAGTAACGTTCAGATAACGTTCTAAGAATGTTATTTAAAAACATATACATTCCCATTCTCAGCATCAACAAAACTCTCTCTATCCTCCATCTTGTTAAGCGTGTTCAGGTGTGTTGGCCACGCCCACTAATTGGCCTCACCTGATCTTAATGAGTTCCTGTTTCCTTTGAAATGGGGTCTGTTTGAGTAGACTAAAGTTAACATGTGGTGTAATGGACTAATTTCATTGATAAAAAACAAAAGATCATAGGTTCAAATCTCACTGATGCGGTGTCACAATAAAAATAAATGTGTTTATGTGATTAATGCATAAGGAAATTTTATTCCATGTGTGTCAATGGCTGAGGTTAATGTGGTGTGGAAGTCAGGCGCAGGACACCGAAGCTTAGTCCAACAAAGTTTATGTCACGCCCTGGCTCGGGGGACTCTCGTATGTTGAGCCAGGGTTTTAGTTTCTATGTTTTGTTGTGGGTCTAGGTTATTGTATTTCTTTGTTTGAGTGACTCCCAATCAGCGGTAACGAGTGTCAGCTGTTGGCTCGTTGTCTCTGATTGGGAGCCATATTTAACTATCTGTCTTTCACGTTGTGTTTGTGGTTTCTTGTTCATTTCGGTTCGTGTTAAACCGTAGACGTCACGTTTTCGTTTATTGTTTTTGATTGTGTGATCAGTATAATAAAAGAATATGTTCACTTTCAACGCTGCGCCTTGGTCTCCCTCCTTAAGCGATCGTGACAGAAGAAACCACCAAGATGGGACCAAGCAGCGTGTCCAGGAGCCATCGCCAGGGAGATCCCTCACAGATCTCCTTCGCCTCCTGGACTGGGTCAAGCCGAGTGAGGAAGAGAAGGGCTTGACATTATGGCAGAAGGGCGAGAGGCTGGCGAGGGACATGGAGACCTGGGCCACGGGTAGGAGAGACGCCCCGAAATTTTTTAGGGGGGGGCTCACGACGTCGGACCAGCAGGAGGCCGCGATAGAGCGGTCCAGTGGGTTGCCGGAGAAGGCCGCCGGGTTACGGGGGCCACTGGTAAAAGAGGGGATGGAAGGTGTGGAGGCACGGCGAGAGGTACTGGCGTGTGTTGCCAGTCCGGTCCGGCCCGTTCCAGATCCCGGTGTAGAGCCAGTGGTGTGTGTCCCCAGTACGGTCCGGTCTATTCCTGCTCCCCGCACCGAACCTGCGGTGCGCGTCGCCAGCCCAGTCCGGCCCATCCATGCGTCCCGCATCAAGTCTGTGGTGCGGCTCGTCAGCCCGGCTCTGCCCGTTCCGGCTCCCCGCATCAAGTCTGTGGTGCGTCTCGTCAGCCCGGCTCTGCCCGTTCCTGCTCCCCGCACCAGGTCTGTGGTGCGCGTCGCCAGCCCAGTCCGGCCCATTCCTGCTCCCCGCATCAAGCCTGTGGTGCGTCTCGTCAGCCCGGCTCTGCCCGTTCCTGCTCTCCGCACCAGGTCTGTGGTGCGCGTCGCCAGCCCGGTCCGGCCCATTCCTGCTCCCCGCATCAAGTCTGTGGTGCGTCTCGTCAGCCCGGCTCTGCCCGTTCCTGCTCTCCGCACCAGGTCTGTGGTGCGCGTCGCCAGCCCGGTCCGGCCCATTCCTGCTCCCAGCACCAAGTCTGTGGGGCGTTTCGTCAGCCCTGTCCGGCCCGCTCCTGCTCCCCACACCAAGCCAGTGGTGTGCGTCGTCAGTGCAGCACGGCCCGTGCCTGTTCCCCACACCAAGCCAGTGGTGTGCGTCGTCGGTCCGGCACGGCACGTGCCTGTTCCACTGGAGCCGGATCCGCCGCCTAGGCGGAGTGCCCACCCGGTCCCTCCCCTGTTGTGTTTCGTTGGCGCGGTCGGAGTCCGCGCCTTTAGGGGGGGGTACTGTCACGCCGTGGCTCGGGGGACTCTCGTATGTTGAGCCAGGGTGTTAGTTTCTATGTTTTGTTGTGGGTCTAGGTTATTGTATTTCTTTGTTTGAGTGACTCCCAATCAGAGGTAACGAGTGTCAGCTGTTGGCTCGTTGTCTCTGATTGGGAGCCATATTTAACTATCTGTCTTTCACGTTGTGTTTGTGGTTTCTTGTTCATTTCGGTTCGTGTTAAACCGTAGACGTCACGTTTTCGTTTTTTGTTTTTGATTGTGTGATCAGTATAATAAAAGAATATGTTCACTTTCAACGCTGCGCCTTGGTCTCCCTCCTTAAGCGATCGTGACAGTTTACTAGTGCAAACCAAAGCACAATACAATGAACGGCCTCAACAATAAACAGAGGCAAGCGATTACGCAAACTGTGCATAAACCAATAAAACAATAAACAGAGAAAAACACGCAGCACTAACGGACAGGCGAATAACAACACACAAACTAACCAACACCAAACAGGCAACTTATAGGACACACAATTAGACACAAACGGACACAGGTGCAACAGACAGACAAAAGCAATCAAACATAGAAACATTCAACGGTGGCAGCTAGTACTCCGGGGACGACGAACGCCGAAGCCTGCCCGAACAAGGAGGAGGAGCAGCCTCGGCAGAATCCGTGACAGTACCCCCCCTTGACGCGCGGCTCCAGCCGTGCGCTGACCCCGGCCTCGGGGACGGCCAGGAGGACGCGGACCCGGGCGCGTGGGATGACCACGGTGGAACTCAGTCAGGAGGGATGGATCTAGGATGTCCCTCCTAGGCACCCAGCACCGTTCCTCCGGACCGTACCCCTCCCACTCCACGAGATACTGGAGACCACTCATCCGGCGTCTCGAGTCCAAGATGGTCCGGACCCTGTACGCCGGAGCCCCCTCGATGTCCAATGGGGGCGGAGGGGTCTCTCCTATCTCATCTTCCTGGAGTGGACCAGCTACCACCGGCCTGAGAAGAGACACATGGAACGAGGGGTTAATATTCTTATAATCAATAGGCAGTTGTAACCTGTAACACACCTCGTTCAATCTTCTCAGGACTTTAAAGGGCCCCACAAACCGCCGACCCAGCTTCCGGCAGGGCAGGCGGAGGGGCAGGTTTCGAGTCGAGAGCCAGACTCGATCTCCCGGTGCGTATACCGGTCCCTCACTGCGGTGGCGATCGGCGCTCGCCTTCTGTCGACGGATGGCCCGCTGCAGATGGACATGTGCAGCATCCCACGTCTCCTCCGAGCGCTGAATCCACTCATCCACCGCAGGAGCCTCGATCTGGCTCTCGTGCCATGGTGCCAGAACCGGCTGATACCCTAAAACACACTGGAAAGGTGTTAGATTGGTGGAGGAGTGGCGGAGAGAGTTCTGTGCCATCTCTGCCCATGGGATATACCTTGACCACTCCTCCGGCTGGCCCTGGCAATAGGACCTCAGAAACCTACCCACATCCTGGTTGACTCGTTCTACCTGCCCATTGCTCTCTGGGTGGTAACCCGAGGTAAGGCTCACCGAGACCCCCAAGCGTTCCATGAACGCCCCCCAGACTCGGGAGGTGAACTGGGGACCTCGGTCAGACACTATATCCTCGGGCACCCCATAGTGCCGGAAAACGTGGGTAAATAGGGCCTCAGCGGTCTGTAGGGCAGTAGGGAGACCCGGCATTGGGAGGAGACGACAGGCCTTGGAAAACCGATCCACAACGACCAAAATAGTGGTATTCCCCTGGGAGGGGGGAAGGTCTGTCACAAAATCCACCGAGAGGTGGGACCATGGTCGTTGTGGAACGGGCGGGGGATGTAACTTTCCCCTGGGCAAATGTCTAGGCGCCTTACACTGGGCGTACACCGAGCAGGAGGAGACATACACCCTCACATCCCTAGCTAACGTTGGCCACCAGTATTTCACGCTAAGGCAGTTCACTGTCCGGCCAATACCTGGATGTCCAGAGGATGGTGATGTATCAGCCCAATAAATAAGGCGGTCACGAACCTCGAGCGGAACATACGGACACTCTGGGGGAGTAGGGTCGGTACGCAGTGCCCGCTCGATCTCCGCATCTACCTCCCACACCACCGGAGCCACCAGACAAGACTCCGGCAGTATGGGAGTAGGCTCAATGGACCTCTCCTCTGTGTCATACCGCCGGGACAGGGCATCTGCCTTACCGTTCTGGGACCCTGGGATGTATGTGATCTTAAAAACAAACCGGGTTAGGAACATGTTCCACCTAGCCTGACGAGGGTTTAGTCTCCTAGCTGCCCAGATGTACTCCAGGTTACGGTGGTCAGTCAGAATGAGGAAAGGGTGTTGAGCCCCCTCCTTCTTCTTCACAAAGAAGAAACTCGAGGAAACCGGGGAAGTGGAGGACCGTATATATCCCTGTGCCAAGGACTCGGCTATGTAAGTCTCCATAGCCGCGGTCTCCTCTTGAGACAGGGGATACACCCGGCTCCGCGGAAGTGCCGCTCCTGTTTGGAGATCTATCGCACAATCCCCCTGTCTATGAGGTGGTAGCCGTGTTGCCCTCGTTTTGCTGAACACAAGTGCTAAATCCTCATATTCAGGGGGAATGCGCATTGCGGGCACTTGGTTCGGACTCTCCACCGAGGTCGCCCCTAAGGAAACACCTAGACATCTCCCTACACACTGGGCAGACCACTCCATAAGAGCCCTCTGTTGCCACACAATGGTAGGATCATGGGCGCTTAACCAGGGAAGCCCCAGCACCACGGGATACGCAGGAGAGTCGATCAGATAAAACTGAATGATCTCCTCATGACCCCACTGCGTCGTCATCTTAAGTGGTGCTGTGACTTCTCTGATCAACCCCGACCCCAGCGGCCGGCTGTCTAGGGCATGAACAGGAAAGGGGGCTTCTACCGGCCGAAGGGGAATTCCTAACCTATAACAAAATTCACGATCAACAAAGTTCCCAGCTGCGCCTGAATCTACTAGCGCCTTATGCTGGGAATGAGGTGCCACCTGTGGAAATCTCACAGGTATACACAAGTGACCAACAGAGAGCTCTGGGTAAGTGGGACGCCTACTCACCTGAAATGACTCCCCAGTGCGTGACCTGTTATCCCCTCTCCCAGGAGATCCTCCTCAGCACCTAGCCACAGTGTGTCCTCCACGGCCACAGTTGGTGCAGGGGACGGCCCCCATCGGGTTCTCTCTCCTCCTCTCCCTAGCGCCAGCACCCCCGAGCTCCATGGGAACCGGCTCGGAGGTGCTGGAGGGTGGAATGGACGACCCCCACTCGGGACGTCCGCGGGTAGCCAGCAGGGTGTCGAGACGGATGGAAATGTCCACCAACTGGTCGAAGGATAGGTTGGTGTCCCTGCAGGCCAGCTCACGACGAACGTCCTCTCGTAGGCTACACCGGTAATGGTCGATGAGGGCCCTCTCATTCCACCCCGCATCCGCCGCTAGAGTCCGGAACTCCAGGGCGAACTCCTGTGCACTCCTCTTCCCCTGTCGGAGGTGGAACAGACGCTCCCCCGCCGCCTTCCCCTCAGGTGGATGATCGAACACAGCCCTGAAGCGGCGGGAGAACTCCGCGTAGGTGATGGTGGCGGCGTCTATTCCCCTCCATTCGGCGTTGGCCCACTCCAACGCCTTGCCGGATAGACAGGAGATGAGGGCGGAGACGCTCTCGTATCCCAAGGGCGCCGGGTGTATGGTGGCCAGGTAGAGTTCCACCTGCAGGAGGAACCCCTGACACCCGGCTGCAGAACCATCATATGCCCTCGGGAGCGAGAGCCGAATGCCACTGGGTTCCGGTGCTGGGAGAGGAGGACTGGCCGATGGTGATGGTAAGGTGTGCGAAGGCGTGGGCACCTCTCCCGTAACCAATCGGCGCAGCGTATTGGACACCTCGTTCATGGCGCCCCAAGTTGCCGGATCATGGTGTCTTGGTCGCTGATCCGATCCTCCAGCGACTTGGGGGCCGCCGCTGCTCCTGCTGACTCCATAATGGTGTGTTGTTCTGTCAATGGCTGAGGTTAATGTGGTGTGGATGTCAGGCGCAGGACACCGAAGCTTAGTCCAACAAAGTTTACTAGTGCAAACCAAAGCACAATACAATGAACGGCCTCAACAATAAACAGAGGCAAGCGATTACGCAAACTGTGTGTAAACCAATAAAACAATAAACAGAGAAAAACACGCAGCACTAACGGACAGGCGAATAACAACACACAAACTAACCAACACCAAACAGGCAACTTATAGGACACACAATTAGACACAAACGGACACAGGTGCAACAGACAGACAACAGCAATCAAACATAGAAACATTCAACGGTGGCAGCTAGTACTCCGGGGACGACGAACGCCGAAGCCTGCCCGAACAAGGAGGAGGAGCAGCCTCGGCAGAATCCGTGACAATGTGTCCTATCTGTGCTTGGAGTTCAAAAAAGTTTACGCAAAATAAGCTAGCACTGTTATTCAAAATTATTAAAAAACCTCCAAATAACCAATAATTTCTATTCTCAGAGAGTTAATAAAACCTCCCAAGAAAACCTTAAAGGAACCAGAGTACATTTTCAGATCTGCTCTCAAAACATAAAAAATTAAAACATTTAGTTTAACCAGTCAGGAAACGTATGGCTTTGTTCTCACACCCATTGTGAAACCAGAAATATATGTTCCCAAAACTTCCAAGGAACCAAATGTGCTAGCTGGGAAGTTGTTGGGGAATCCTGGAAGCTGGTTGGGTGTGGTAGTGGAAACTTGGTCATTGTGTTGTGTTGTTGGCAGCAGACAGCAGCTGGGTGTAATCCTGTCTCAGCCTGTTGGCCAGGCCCAGTGCACCAGCATGCTGCTAGCCATACTCAACGCCCTGATCTGTCTTTTCACTGAATGCTACGGTTAATTTGATGTGATTTCTATTAGGCACTCCGCCCAGTACCCTGCCCTGAACATCAGACACTGTCACTAGCTGGATACCACACGGAAATGTACCCTGCAGCTTAGAGACGACCGCCCTGTGTACATAGCCATTGAACACTGGTCACTTTAACAACGTTTACATACTGTTTTACCAACTTAATATGTACTGTATATAGAGTAGTCATGGTTTATCCCATTTAACTACTGGTGTACACACCTTTTCTATTCATATACTGTCCATACTGTCTATAAACACCATCCTATATAACTACTGTCTATACTGTCTATACACACCATCCTATATAACTACTGTCTATACACACCATCCTATATAACTACTGTCTATACACACCATCCTATATAACTACTGTCTATATACACCATCCTATATAACTACTGTCTATAAACACCATCCTATATAACTACTGTCTATACTGTCTATACACACCATCCTATAACTACTGTCTATACTGTCTATAAACACCATCCTATAACTACTGTCTATACACACCATCCTATATAACTACTGTCTATACACACCATCCTATATAACTACTGTCTATACACACCATCCTATATAACTACTGTCTATACTGTCTATAAACACCATCCTATATAACTACTGTCTATACACACCATCCTATAACTACTGTCTATACACACCATCCTATATAACTACTGTCTATAAACACCATCCTATAACTACTGTCTATACTGTATATACACACCATCCTATATAACTACTGTCTATAAACACCATCCTATATAACTACTGTCTATAAACACCATCCTATATAACTACGGTCTATAAACACCATCCTATATAACTACTGTCTATACACACCATCCTATAACTACTGTCTATAAACACCATCCTATATAACTACTGTCTATACTGTATATACACACCATCCTATATAACTACTGTCTATACACACCATCCTATATAACTACTGTCTATACACACCATCCTATATAACTACTGTCTATACACACCATCCTATATAACTACTGTCTATACACACCATCCTATATAACTACTGTCTATACACACCATCCTATATAACTACTGTCTATACTGTCTATACACACCATCCTATATAACTACTGTCTATAAACACCATCCTATATAACTACTGTCTATACTGTCTATACACACCATCCTATATAACTACTGTCTATAAACACCATCCTATATAACTTATGTCTATAAACACCATCCTATATAACTACTGTCTATACTGTCTATACACACCATCCTATATAACTACTGTCTATAAACACCATCCTATATAACTACTGTCTATAAACACCATCCTATATAACTACTGTCTATACTGTCTATACACACCATCCTATATAACTACTGTCTATACACACCATCCTATATAACTACTGTCTATACACACCATCCTATATAACTACTGTCTATAAACACCATCCTATATAACTACTGTCTATACACACCATCCTATATAACTACTGTCTATACTGTCTATACACACCATCCTATATAACTACTGTCTATACACACCATCCTATATAACTACTGTCTATAAACACCATCCAATATAACTACTGTCTATACACACCATCCTATATAACTACTGTCTATACACACCATCTTATATAACTACTGTCTATACACACCATCCTATATAACTACTGTCTATACTGTCTATACACACCATCCTTTATAACTACTGTCTATAAACACCATCCTATATAACTACTGTCTATACACACCATCCTATATAACTACTGTCTATACACACCATCCTATATAACTACTGTCTATACACACCATCCTATATAACTACTGTCTATACACACCATCCTATATAACTACTGTCTATACACACCATCCTATATAACTACTGTCTATACTGTCTATACACACCATCCTATATAACTACTGTCTATACACACCATCCTATATAACTACTGTCTATACACACCATCCTATATAACTACTGTCTATAAACACCATCCTATAACTACTGTCTATACTGTCTATAAACACCATCCTATATAACTACTGTCTATACACACCATCCTATATAACTACTGTCTATACACACCATCCTATATAACTACTGTCTATACACACCATCCTATATAACTACTGTCTATACACACCATCCTATATAACTACTGTCTATAAACACCATCCTATATAACTACTGTCTATACACACCATCCTATATAACTACTGTCTATACACACCATATATTTATTTATATACTGGTTTCTTGACATAACTCACTGTACTTAATGTTTGGCATACTCAGTGTATCTACTGCTGTACATATCATTGTTAGTATATCTTGTGTAAATGTATTCTGTTTATATACATATAGATTGCATTTGGATTACTGTTACAGTGCTATTGGGTTGTTAATTGGATTACTGTTACAGTGCTATTGGGTTGTGAATTGGATTACTGTTACAGTGCTATTGGGTTGTGAATTGGATTACTGTTACAGTGCTATTTGGGTTGTTAATTGGATTACTGTTACAGCACTATTTTTTAATTGGATTACTGTTACAGTGCTATTGGGTTGTTAATTGGATTACTGTTACAGTGCTATTGGGTTGTTAATTAGATTACTGTTACAGTGCTTTTTGGGTTGTTAATTGGATTACTGTTACAGTGCTATTTGGGTTGTTAATTGGATTACTGTTACAGTGCTATTTGGGTTGTTAATTGGATTACTGTTACAGTGCTATTTGGGTTGTTAATTAGATTACTGTTACAGTGCTATTTGGGTTGTTAATTGGATTACTGTTACAGTGCTATTTGGGTTGTTAATTGGATTACTGTTACAGTGCTATTTGGGTTGTTAATTGGATTACTGTTACAGTGCTATTTGGGTTGTTAATTGGATTACTGTTACAGTGCTATTTGGGTTGTTAATTGGATTACTGTTACAGTGCTATTGGGTTGTTAATTGGATTACTGTTACAGTGCTATTTGGGTTGTTAATTGGATTACTGTTACAGTGCTATTTGGGTTGTTAATTGGATTACTGTTACAGTGCTATTTGGGTTGTTAATTGGATTACTGTTACAGTGCTATTTGGGTTGTTAATTGGATTACTGTTACAGTGCTATTGGGTTGTGAATTGGATTACTGTTACAGTGCTATTTGGGTTCTTAATTGGATTACTGTTACATCACTTTTTTTTTATTGGATTACTATTACAGTGCTATTTTTTAATTGGATTTCTGTTACAGCGCTATTTTTTTATTGGATTACTGTTACAGTGCTATTTGGGTTGTTAGTTGGATTACTGTTACAGTGCTATTTGGGTTGTTAATTGGATTACTGTTACAGTGCTATTTGGGTTGTCAATTGGATTACTGTTACAGTGCTATTGGGTTGTTAATTGGATTTCTGTTACAGTGCTATTTGGGTTGAGTGGATTAGTTCAGATATTTTTTATTGATTATTTGTGTACCTGTTACATTTTACTACATTGTTAGAAGCTAGTAACATAAGCATTTTGCTGCACCCACTATAACAACTGCTAAACTGTATGCGACCAATAATCTTTCATTTGATTTGACCCTCAGGCCTCACAGAGGACTGCAGTAGAATGGAGGACTACAGTAGAATGGCGGACTACAGTAGATGCTAATACTAAGGCCTCACAGAGGACTGCAGTAGAATGGAGGACTACAGTAGAATGGAGGACTGCAGTAGAATGGAGGACTACAGTAGAATGGAGGACTACAGTAGAATGGAGGACTACAGTAGATGCTAATACTAAGCCACTGACAGTAGCTTAGAAAGCAACTATAAAGAGCTTCCAAATGACACACGTGTAGTTTTTATCAATCTCAGCATTAGAAAAAAAGATACCAAGACAGCCAATCAATACAGTCAATCATCAAACAAGACAAGGGAGTCAGTGATAAACTGGTTGACATCTACACTACATAAGGTTCCCATGGGAAACTAGTTCTTCAACTAAATGTTGAAGTTTTCCAGTGGTGCTCAAAATTCCATTAATAATTAGTGTGGGGAGACTAGTTGTAACTACAGCTAGCCCTAGCGATAGCAGTGTGGAGAGCAAGTCTCATCCTGATCAACCAATGCACATCTTGTAAAGATTCATTCAAGGGTTTTTCTTGATTTTTTACTATTTTCTACATTGTAGAATAATAGTGAAGACATCAAAACTATGAAATAACACATATGGAATCATGTAGCAACCAAAAAAGTGTTAAACAAATCAAAATATATTTTATATTTGAGATTCTTCAAATAGCAACCCTTTGCCTTGATGCCAGCTTTGCACACTCTTGGCATTCTCTCAACCAGCTTCATGAGGTAGTCACCTGGAATGCATTTCAATTATCAGGTGTGCCTTCTTAAAAATTAATTTGTGGAATTTCTTTCCTTAATGCGTTTGAGCCAATCAGTTTTGTTGTGACAAGGTAGGGGGGGTATACAGAAGATAGCCCTATTTGGTAAAAGACCAAGTCCATATTATGGCAAGAACAGCTCAAATAAGCAAAGAGAAACGACAGTCTGTCATTAGTTTAAGACATGAAGATCAGTCAATATGGAAAATTTCAAAAACATTGAACATTTCGTCAAGTGCAGTCGCAAAAACCATCAAGCGCTATGATGAAACTGGCTCTCATGAGGACCGCCACAATAATTGGAGACCCAGAGTTACCTCTGCTGCAGAGGATAAGTTCATTAGAGTTACCAGCCTCAGAAATTGCAGGCCAAAATAAATGCTTCACAGAGTTCAAGTAACAGACACATCTCAACATGAACTGTTCAGACGAGACTGTGTGAATCAGGCCTTCATAGTCGAATTGCTGCAATGAAACCACTACTAAAGGACACCAATACGAAGAAGAGTCTTGCTTGGGCCAAGAAACACGAGCAATGGACATTAGACCGGTGGAAATGTGTCCTTTGGTCTCGAGTCCAAATTGGAGATTTCTGGTTCCAACCGCCGTGTCTCTGTGAGACGCGGTGTGGGTGAACGGATGATCTCCACATGTGTATTTCCCACCGTAAAGCATGGAGGAGGAGGTGTTATGGTGTGGGGGTGCTTTGCTGGTGACACTGTGCATTCTGCATTTGGGGTTAGTGGGACTATCATTTGTTTTTCAACAGGACAATGACCCAACACACCTCCAGGCTGTGTAAGGGCTATTTTACCAAGAAGGAGAGTGATGGAGTTATGCATCAGATGACCTGGCCTCCACAATCCCCCGACCTCAACCCAATTGAGATGGTTTGGGATGAGTCGGACCGCAGAGTGAAGGAAAAGCCGCCAACAAGTGCTCAGCATATCTGGGAACTCCTTCAAGACTGTTGGAAAAGCATTCCAGGTGAAGCTGGTTGAGAGAATGCCAAGAGTGGCAAGGGCAAGGGGTGGCTTTTTGAAGAATCTCAAATATAAAATATATTTTTGATTTGTTTAAAACTTTTTGGGTTACTACATGAAACTCGAGGGAACACAGGAAATGTACAATATGTTTCAGAGAATATTAGTACCGAACTGTGAGCGTGGCCGAGGTGAGGCAAGCTTCCCTTAGTGAGGAGTCCTTACAGAGCTGTGTGTGTGTGTGTGTGTGTGTGTGTGTGTGTGTGTGTGTGTGTGTGTGTGTGTGTGTGTGTGTGTGTATATATGTGTGTGTGTGTGTGTGTGTGTGTGTGTGTGTGTGTGTGTGTGTGTATGTATATATATATATGTGTGTGTGTGTGTGTGTGTGTGTGTGTGTGTGTGTGTGTGTGTGTGTGTGTGTGTGTGTGTGTTTGTGAACGTGTTTATCTATTCTTGTGGGACCAGAAGTCCCCACAAGAGTAGTAAACTAACAAAAATTTGATCAACTGTGGAAATTTTTTTAGTCCCCACGTGGTCAAATGCTATTTCTAGGGGGTTTAGGGTTAAGGTTAGAATTAGTGTTAGGGTTAGAATTACATTAAGGTTCAGGGTTGGGAGCTAGGGTTAGTTTTAGGGTTAGGGTTAGGAGCTAGGGTTAGGTTTAGGGTTGGGGTTAAGGTTTGGTTTTTGGGTTAAGGTTAGGGGTTAGGGAAAATAGGATTTTGAATGGGACTGAATTGTGTGTCCCCACAAGGTTAGCTGTACAATAGTGTGTGTGTGTGTGTGTGTGTGTGTGTGTGTGTGTGTGTGTGTGTGTGTGTGTGTGTGTGTGTGTGTGTGTGTGTGAAGGAGAGAGAGCAGGGCCTAGGCTCCTTTAGTGAGGAGTCCTTTCAGATCAGTGCTAGAGGGCTGGTGTTGATGTTGTTGTTGGCTGGCCTCCTAGCCATCTGGGCTCTGTCCACTACTCCCTCTTTCTCTGGTGGTGAGAGCACTAAGACAGGGAACAACATTGAACACTGCTGGGAACAGTCAGAGAACATGCTCACAGGATCCTGTCTTTAGGGAGAGTTCCGGGCCTATAGCAAGTCTTAGCCTAGTGAATGTCCTGTCTGTCCCAGGAAATCAGAATGATCCACACCAAGCTCAGTGGTTTCTTCTGACTGAGAGGGGAGAGACTAGTGGGACTCTCCCTGTCTGTGACGGAGTTATACTCAAATTGATATTCTTGCAAATCAGTTGTTGGAGTGGAGACCAGTGTTTTCTCCTCTCTCCACATGTAGTTCTACTCTCCACTGCCACACTGTGGTGACAAATGGAAATGGAGCTTTCTATGATACCACAGATTCTTGTGTCTGAACATATTGTTCTTAAAAAAAAAACACCTGCCCACAACAATAGGACGTAGTACGGAATACCTTCGCGTTCACTGTGAACATAGGCTACAAAACTTGCTGTGGTTGTTTTTAGCATTTGTGGCTGCTTTTTTAAGCTGAGGTTGAGTTTCCCCTTGTTTCTGAGCCCTGCTCTCTCTCTCTCTCAGCTCTGTTACAGTGTAGAGCTTGAGGGCCTTTGAGCTTCTCGCTGCGTCATGTTCTGTTCAGCTCTGAGGTAAAATGACCCAACTTTCTCCGACTCTGCTACAGACCCACAAACCCACACCGCAAATTAGTGGGCGTTACGATCTCGGTGTTGAGGTAAAAAGTACTGTGAGTGTCATATATCTGAGTGTTGATTCTAGTGGGGTTAACACCCGTCTGATTTCAATTGACACCACCTGCAGTAAATCAATTAAGTGTTATTTGAATCACAGCGAAAATAAACACTGCGTGACGTTGTTGTTACTCAACTGTGTTGAGTTAATTTCCGTAATTTTTTTTCAGTGTGAAAAATACATGCCAGTGGCCTCATTATCATATTTCCGAGCATGCTTTGTTGAAGGTAGATTTTTAGAATAGCACGTTTTAATATCAATTTCTGCATGCACATTGATTGCTTAATTGATCTAAGATAAATAGCTAACATTTTTCTAGTTTTCTTGTTTGTTTGTTAAGTCCTTAACCATAGCAGTCATTCTAAATGCAGATTGTGGGTGATTAAAATGGTTGAATATCCTCCCTATGGCTGGAATCCAATAGGAATTACAAAAATACTTCACAAACCAGCAAATTGTGACTTGCAGGTCTTATATGGTAGTCTGGTTAACGCCTAACTCTCAAAGTCCTCCTGACTTCAGAGTCTGGAATGATGTTGTTGGCATAATGAAGGGGCTTTTACTCTGTGTCCTTCTCACTCAAACACCCCTTCCATTACAAAGGTTTGATTTTCAAATCCAAACAACGAGAGATCTCAACCCCCCGAGAAAAAAAACTAAAACATTTGAGAGAACCACTTTGCAGCTGGCTAATCTAGCGGTGCAAAGCTGTCATCAAGGCAAAGGGTGGCTACTTTGAAGAATCTCAAATGTAAAACATATTTTGATTTGTTTAACACTTGTTTGGTTACTACATGATTCCATATGTGTTATTTCATAGTTTTGATGTCTTCACTATTATTCGACAATGTAGAACATAGTACAAATTTAGAAAAACCGTTGAATGAGTAGGTGTGTCCAATCTTTTGGCTGGTGCTGTACGAGTTAGCCTCTAGACAATAGTCTGATGAGTGACAATATCATCAGTTGTCGAATTGTACAGGAAGTGATGTGCCCAGATTGGAAGTGACACATGCAGGGAAAGAAGCATCACTTTATCAAATCCTCCTTCAGAGTCACATGCAGGTAAGACGTTTTGATTTCTACACAGTATCAGAAAGAGCATATTCTGCAGTTTCTAAAATCTTGGGATGTAGCCCAGTTGATGGAGCAGCATGGAGCATGGAGCGTGGAGCATGGTGTTTGGTGTTTGCAACGCCAGGGTTGTGGGTTCGATTCCCACAGGGGGTATTAAAAAAATAAAAATAATGTATGCACTCACTAACTGTAAGTCGCTCTGGATAAGAGCGTCTGCTAAATGACTAAAATGTAAAAGTTTGTCAAATAGCTCTCAAAATTTAAAGAGGTGCAGCTCTATTTCCAAATGTCACTTTTTCCAAGATTAACCACGCGGTCCATGCATTCAGCACACGACCACTCGCGGGGCATCATTACTCAGGCTACTAAGCAAAGACTAGTAACAAAATAAACCCCGTCATCTACACCGATTTTAAGTGGATTTAACAGGAGACATCAATAAGGGGTCATAGCTTTCACCTGGATTCACCTGGTCAGTCTATGTCACAGAAAGAGCAGGTGTTCTTAATGTTTTGTCAACTCGGTGTATATATCAGAGCCAGTACCAGATCAGTGTGCAGGGATACTGGAGTATTGAGGTAGATACTGTGTGTGCATGTATGTGGAGGTTAGGAGAAAAAGACTGGTAGCAGGATACAGAATAACAACAGTAAACCATGGCGTTGTTGAATACTCCTTTCTGATTGGCTTGAAGAGGATTCTAGAGCGTGCATTATTTCGCTATAATGCAGGTATATTAGCAAGGTAGAATCCAATGGCTGTAGTTCATTCTTACACGTTCTATGTTTGAGCTGCTTTTGAAAGCAAAAGTCCAATTGAAAACATTATTGGCATTGTTGAATTCGATTTTCATGACGGCAAGCTAGGACTGATGTTTTGGTTAGATAAAAGAGCAAGTCTGTTTGTTTGGTTACCACAGAAACTATTGTAGCTATCTAGTAAATTTGCTAGCTACTTCAGTGGATGTTGAACACCGTTTCTAGCGGCAAATGTGTTAAATTATAGCCATGGAATAAAAGGAATGATCAACTCATGGCTCTATACGTTCTCTGGAAAATAATGCAACTCAGTTCTCTGCTAGCGCGTCGTGGAACACACCTTCCACATCGTTCATTATTTTCCAGAGAACGCATAGCTCCTCACTGATTATATAATTCCTTACATAGTACAAGGTATTTACATTTACATTTT
This sequence comes from Coregonus ussuriensis, assembly GCA_031479575.1. Lineage (NCBI taxonomy): Eukaryota > Metazoa > Chordata > Actinopteri > Salmoniformes > Salmonidae > Coregonus > Coregonus ussuriensis. The sequence goes on along the minus strand of CM062503.1, from coordinate 49,868,214 downwards.
AGTCAGGTGGGTGGGTACAATGTGGTGAGTGTGTGTATGTGAGTGTGAGTGTGTGAAATCTAATCAATAATAATTTTGGCAGCAGTTTAGGTGTGAGTGAGAGCAGTTGTTAGCCATTTAACAGTCTTATGGCCAGGGGATAGAAGCTGTTTAGGAGTCTGTTGGTCTCGGGCCTTGATGCACCGGTACCGCCTGCCGCATGGAGAACAGTCCACGTCTCGGGCCTTTCTCAGACACCACCTGGCATGTACATCCTGGATGGCTGGGAGCTCACCTCCAGTGATATGGGGAACTGGGAGCACTCCTCCAGTGATATGGGGAACTGGGAGCTCACCTCCAGTGATATGGGGAACTGGGAGCTCACCTCCAGTGATATGGGGAACTGGGAGCTCACCTCCAGTGATATGGGGAACTGGGAGCTCACCTCCAGTGATATGGTGAACTGGGAGCTCACCTCCAGTGATATGGTGAACTGGGAGCTCACCTCCAGTGATATGGGGAACTGGGAGCTCACCTCCAGTGATATGGGGAACTGGGAGCTCACCTCCAGTGATATGGGGAACTGGGAGCTCACCTCCAGTGATATGGTGAACTGGGAGCTCACCTCCAGTGATATGGTGAACTGGGAGCTCACCTCCAGTGATATGGTGAACTGGGAGCTCACCTCCAGTGATATGGGGAACTGGGAGCTCACCTCCAGTGATATGGGGAACTGGGAGCTCACCTCCAGTGATATGGTGAACTGGGAGCTCACCTCCAGTGATATGGGGAACTGGGAGCTCACCTCCAGTGATATGGGGAACTGGGAGCTCACCTCCAGTGATATGGGGAAATGGGAGCTCACCTCCAGTGATATGGGGAACTGGGAGCTCACCTCCAGTGATATGGTGTACTGGGAGCTCACCTCCAGTGATATGGTGTACTGGGAGCTCACCTCCAGTGATATGGGGAACTGGGAGCTCACCTCCAGTGATATGGGGAACTGGGAGCTCACCTCCAGTGATATGGGGAACTGGGAGCTCACCTCCAGTGATATGGTGAACTGGGAGCTCACCTCCAGTGATATGGGGAACTGGGAGCTCACCTCCAGTGATATGGGGAACTGGGAGCTCACCTCCAGTGATATGGTGAACTGGGAGCTCACCTCCAGTGATATGGGGAAATGGGAGCTCACCTCCAGTGATATGGTGAACTGGGAGCTCACCTCCAGTGATATGGGGAACTGAGAGCTCACCTCCAGTGATATGGGGAACTGGGAGCTCACCTCCAGTGATATGGGGAACTGGGAGCTCACCTCCAGTGATATGGTGAACTGGGAGCTCACCTCCAGTGATGTGGTGAACTGGGAGCTCACCTCCAGTGATATGGGGAACTGGGAGCTCACCTCGAGTGATATGGGGAACTGGGAGCTCACCTCCAGTGATATGGGGAACTGGGAGCTCACCTCCAGTGATATGGTGAACTGGGAGCTCACCTCCAGTGATATGGTGAACTGGGAGCTCACCTCCAGTGATATGGTGAACTGGGAGCTCACCTCGAGTGATATGGTGAACTGGGAGCTCACCTCCAGTGATATGGGGAACTGGGAGCTCACCTCCAGTGATATGGTGAATGAGCTTTGCAAAGCTTTGCAATTAAGACACATTTGGTTGTAAATGTTCATTGAAATACAAAGGGCTTATGCTTCCAAACATACTTGGACAAAATATATATAGGCTCTAACTTTTATTACCAAAAATCTATGTTATGACGTAAATCCACCTCGAGACCGATGGAAATAAGTTTGAAAGGCATTAGCGTGGAGTAATGGATTACTCGAAACTTGAAGCCTCATTACTCTGTTTAGTTTGTATAAAATGTATTGTCCTCTGGCTCCGAGGGGCCAGTCCCCGTGTAGCTCAGTTGGTAGAGCATGGCGCTTGCAACGCCAGGGTTGTGGGTTCGTTTCCCACGGGGGGCCAGTATGAAACATTTATGCACTCACAAACCAGCAGTAAGTTGCTCTGGATAAGAACGTCTGCTAAATGACTAAATTGTAAAAAATGAATGTAACCCGACGGTGACACAGGCTTGTAACTGCATCTTTCACCAGGCGACATGACATTGTGATTGTAACTTAGTCATGACTAAGGGTATGAGTCTCCTAACGAATCAACGTCACAAAAACATTACAGAGCAACATTATGACAGGGGAAATAGCTGTCCAGTTGGGTGGTGTATGGACATTATGACAGGGGAAATAGCTGTCCAGTTGGGTGGTGTATGGACATTATGACAGGGGAAATAGCTGTCCAGTTGGGGGGTGTATGGACATTATGACAGGGGAAATAGCTGTCCAATTGGGGGGTGTATGGACATTATGACAGGGGATATAGCTGTCCAGTTGGGTGGTGTATGGACATTATGACAGGGGAAATAGCTGTCCAGTTGGGGGGGGTGTGTGGACATTATGACAGGGGAAATAGCTGTCCAATTGGGGGGTGTATGGACATTATGACAGGGGAAATAGCTGTCCAGTTGGGTGGTGTATGGACATTATGACAGGGGATATAGCTGTCCAGTTGGGTGGTGTATGGACATTATGACAGGGGAAATAGCTGTCCAGTTGGGGGGGTGTGTGGACATTATGACAGGGGAAATAGCTGTCCAGTTGGGGGGGTGTATGGACATTATGACAGGGGAAATAGCTGTCCAGTTGGGGGGTGTATGGACATTATGACAGGGGAAATAGCTGTCCAGTTGGGGGGTGTATGGACATTATGACAGGGGAAATAGCTGTCCAGTTGGGGGGTGTATGGACATTATGACAGGGGAAATAGCTGTTTAGTTGGGGGGTGTATGGACATTATGACGGGGGAAATAGCTGTCCAGTTGGGGGGTGTATGGACATTATGACAGGGGAAATAGCTGTCCAGTTGGGGGGTGTATGGACATTATGACAGGGGATATAGCTGTCCAGTTGGGGGGGGGGGTGTATGGACATTATGACAGGGGAAATAGCTGTGCAGTTGGGGGGTGTTTGGACATTATGACAGGGGAAATAGCTTTCCAGTTGGGGGGTGTATGGACATTATGACAGGGGAAATAGCTGTCCAATTGGGGGGTGTATGGACATTATGACAGGGGATATAGCTGTCCAGTTGGGTGGTGTATGGACATTATGACAGGGGAAATAGCTGTCCAGTTGGGGGGGTGTGTGGACATTATGACAGGGGAAATAGCTGTCCAATTACGGGGGTGTATGGACATTATGACAGGGGAAATAGCTGTCCAGTTGGGTGGTGTATGGACATTATGACAGGGGATATAGCTGTCCAGTTGGGTGGTGTATGGACATTATGACAGGGGAAATAGCTGTCCAGTTGGGGGGGTGTGTGGACATTATGACAGGGGAAATAGCTGTCCAGTTGGGGGGGTGTATGGACATTATGACAGGGGAAATAGCTGTCCAGTTGGGGGGGGTGTATGGACATTATGACAGGGGAAATAGCTGTCCAGTTGGGGGGGTGTATGGACATTATGACAGGGGAAATAGCTGTTTAGTTGGGGGGTGTATGGACATTATGACAGGGGAAATAGCTGTCCAGTTGGGGGGGAGGGGGGTGTATGGACATTATGACAGGGGAAATAGCTGTCCAGTTGGGGGGTGGTTTGGACATTATGACAGGGGAAATAGCTGTCCAGTTGGGGGGTGTATGGACATTATGACAGGGGAAATAGCTGTCCAGTTGGGGGGTGTATGGACATTATGACAGGGGAAATAGCTGTCCAGTTGGGGGGTGTATGGACATTATGACAGGGGAAATAGCTGTTTAGTTGGGGGGTGTATGGACATTATGACGGGGGAAATAGCTGTCCAGTTGGGGGGTGTATGGACATTATGACAGGGGAAATAGCTGTCCAGTTGGGGGGTGTATGGACATTATGACAGGGGAAATAGCTGTCCAGTTGGGGGGGGTGTATGGACATTATGACAGGGGAAATAGCTGTCCAGTTGGGGGGTGTATGGACATTATGACAGGGGAAATAGCTGTCCAGTTGTGTGGTGTATGGACATTATGACAGGGGATATAGCTGTCCAGTTGGGGGGGGGGGGTGTATGGACATTATGACAGGGGAAATAGCTGTCCAGTTGGGGGGTGTTTGGACATTATGACAGGGGAAATAGCTTTCCAGTTGGGGGGTGTATGGACATTATGACAGGGGAAAAAGCTGTCCAGTTGGGGGGGGGTGTATGGACATTATGACAGGGGAAATAGCTGTCCAGTTGGGGGGGGGTGTATGGACATTATGACAGGGGAAATAGCTGTCCAGTTGGGTGGTGTATGGACATTATGACAGGGGAAATAGCTGTCCAGTTGGGGGGGGGGTGTTTGGACATTATGACAGGGGAAATAGCTGTCCAATTGGGGGGTGTATGGACATTATGACAGGGGATATAGCTGTCCAGTTGGGTGGTGTATGGACATTATGACAGGGGAAATAGCTGTCCAGTTGGGGGGGTGTGTGGACATTATGACAGGGGAAATAGCTGTCCAATTGGGGGGGTGTATGGACATTATGACAGGGGAAATAGCTGTCCAGTTGGGGGGGTGTATGGACATTATGACAGGGGAAATAGCTGTCCAGTTGGGGGGGGTGTATGGACATTATGACAGGGGAAATAGCTGTCCAGTTGGGGGGGTGTATGGACATTATGACAGGGGAAATAGCTGTTTAGTTGGGGGGTGTATGGACATTATGACAGGGGAAATAGCTGTCCAGTTGGGGGGTGTATGGACATTATGACAGGGGAAATAGCTGTTTAGTTGCGGGGTGTATGGACATTATGACAGGGGAAATAGCTGTCCAGTTGGGGGGTGTATGGACATTATGACAGGGGAAATAGCTGTCCAGTTGGGGGGGGTGTATGGACATTATGACAGGGGAAATAGCTGTCCAGTTGGGTGGTGTATGGACATTATGACAGGGGAAATAGCTGTCCAGTTGTGTGGTGTATGGACATTATGACAGGGGAAATAGCTGTCCAGTTGGGGGGGGGGGGTGTATGTGTGACACTCTGGCTCCATGGACTTTGATATTTGAGCCAGGGTTGTTCATTTTCATTTGTTTGGGTGTATTTCTATGTTGGGGTGTCTAGGTTGTTGATTTCTATGTTTGGTGTTTGTGTTTGATTAGTCATATGACTCCCAATCGGAGGTAACGAGTGTCAGCTGTCGGCTCGTTATCTCTGATTGGGAGCCATATTTATACTGTGGGGTTTCTCCTTGGTTTTGTGGGTTTTTGTTCCGTTTCAGTCTTTGTAACTGTGGACTTCATGTGAGTTGTCTTTTTGTTTTGTATTACGTGCTTTACTCAATTAAAGTCATGTTTCTTGGACACGCTGCGCCTTGGTCTTACTTAGACGACATAGACGACCGTGACAGAAAAACCCACCACAAAAAGACCAAGCAGCGTGTCAAGCGGCAACAGGACCTACCTACACAGGATTTATGGACTCCCATAAAGGATTCATGGACATGGGAGGAGATTCTGGATGGTGAGGGGCCTTGGGATCAACCGGGAGAATATCGCCGTCCTCGTGAAGAGCGGGAGGCAGCTAAAGCCGAGAGGCGGCGATATGAGGAGGCAGCACGGAGGCAAGGCTGGAAGCCCGAGAGTAATACCCAAAAATTTCTTGGGGGGGGGCTAGAAGGGAGTGTGGCGAGGTCAGGTAGGAGACCTGCGCCTACTCCCTGTACGTACCGTGGAGAGCGAGAGTACGGGCAGACACCGTGTTACGCAGTAGAGCGCATGGTGTCTCCTGTACGCAGGCATAGCCCGGTTCGGTACATTCCGGCTCCACGTATCGGCCGGGCTAGACTGAGCATTGAGCCAGATGTCATGAGGCCGGCCCCACGCATCCGGTCACCAGTGCGTCTCCTCGGGCCGGCTTACATGGCACCAGCCTTACGCATGGTGTCCCCGGTTCGCCTACATAGCCCGGTGCGGGTTATTCCACCTCCCTGTACTGGTCAGGCGACGGGGAGCATACAACCAGGTAAGGTTGGTCAGGCTCAGTGCTCAAGGGAGCCAGTACGCCTGCACGGTCCGGTATTTCCGGCACCACCTCCTGTCTCCAGTCCAGTACCACCAGTGCCTACACCACGCACTAAGCCTCCTGTGTGTTCCCCGAGTCCTGTGCGTCCTGTTCCTGCTTCCCGCACTAGCCCTGAGATGCGTGTCCTCAGCCCGGTACCTCCAGTTCCGGCACCACGCATCAGGCCTACGGTGCGTCCCCAGGGCCAAGCATGCCCTGTTGCTTCTCCCCGCACTAGCCCTGAGATGCGTGTCCTCAGCCCGGTACCTCCAGTTCCGGCACCACGCACCAGGCCTACGGTGCGCCTCAGACGGCCAGAGTCTGCCGTCTGCCCAACGGGGCCTGAACTGCCCGTCTGCCCAACGCCGTCTGAACTGCCCGTCTGCCCAACGGCGCCTGAACTGCCCGTCTGCCCAACGCCGTCTGAACTGCCCGTCTGCCCAACGCCGTCTGAACTGCCCGTCTGCCCAACGGCGCCTGAACTGCCCGTCTGCCCAACGGCGCCTGAACTGCCCGTCTGCCCTATGGCGCCTGAACTGCCCGTCTGCCAAGCGTTGCATAAGCCGCCCGTCTGTACTGAGCCTGCAAAGCCGCCCGTCTGCCATGAGCCTTCAGAGCCGTCCGCCAGACAGGAGCCGCTAGAGCCTTTCGCCAGACAGGAGCAGCCAGAGCCTTCCGCCAGACAGGATCAGCCAGAGCCTTCCGCCAGACAGGATCAGCCAGAGCCTTCCGCCAGACAGGATCAGCCAGAGCCTTCCGCCAGACAGGATCAGCCAGAGCCTTCCGCCAGACAGGATCAGCCAGAGCCGTCCGCCAGACAGGATCAGCCAGAGCCTTCCGCCAGACAGGATCAGCCAGAGCCGTCCGCCAGACAGGATCAGCCTGAGCCTTCCGCCAGCCATGAGCAGCCAGATCCGTCAGCCAGCCATGAGCAGCCAGATCCGTCAGCCAGCCATGAGCAGCCAGATCCGTCAGCCAGCCATGAGCCGTCCAGCCAGGATCCGCCAGAGCCGTCCAGCCAGGATCCGCCAGAGCCGTCCAGCCAGGATCCGCCAGAGCCGTCCAGCCCGGATCCGCCAGCCAGCCAGGATCCGCCAGAGCCAGCCAGCCAGGATCCGCCATTCAGTCCGGAGCTGCCCCTCAGTCCGGTGCTGCCCCTTAGTCAGGTACTGTCCCTTAGCCCGGTGCTGCCCCTTAGTCCGGTGCTGCCCCTTATCCCGGTGCTGCCCCTTATCCCGGTGCTGCCCCTTATCCCGGTGCTGCCCCTTAGTCCGGTGCTGCCCCTTAGTCCGGTGTTGCCCCTTAGTCCAGGTGGGGTTAGTTGGAGGGTGGTCATTGGGAGGAGGCTACTGAAGCAGGTTGTGACTGTGGTGGGGTGGGGATCACGACCGGGGCCAGAACCGCCACCGTGGACAGACGCCCACCCAGACCCTCCCCTAGACTGTATGCTGGTGCGCCCGGCGTTCGCACCTTTAGGGGGGGGTACTGTGACACTCTGGCTCCATGGACTTTGATATTTGAGCCAGGGTTGTTCATTTTCATTTGTTTGGGTGTATTTCTATGTTGGGGTGTCTAGGTTGTTGATTTCTATGTTTGGTGTTTGTGTTTGATTAGTCAATCAATCAATTTTATTTTATATAGCCCTTCTTACATCAGCTAATATCTCGAAGTGCTGTACAGAAACCCAGCCTAAAACCCCAAACAGCTAGTAATGCAGGTGTAGAAGCACGGTGGCTAGGAAAAACTCCCTAGAAAGGCAAAACCTAGGAAGAAACCTAGAGAGGAACCAGGCTATGAGGGGTGGCCAGTCCTCTTCTGGCTGTGCCGGGTGGAGATTATAACAGAACCATGCCAAGATGTTCAAAAATGTTCATAAGTGACAAGCATGGTCAAATAATAATCAGGAATAAATCTCAGTTGGCTTTTCATAGCCGATCATTAGAGTTTAAAACAGCAGGTCTGGGACAGGTAGGGGTTCCATAACCGCAGGCAGAACAGTTTAAACTGGAATAGCAGCAAGGCCAGGCGGACTGGGGATAGCAAGGAGTCACCACGGCCGGTAGTCCCGACGTATGGTCCTAGGGCTCAGGTCTCTCAGTTGGCTTTTCATAGCCGATCATTTAGAGTTGAAAACAGCAGGTCTGGGACAGGTAGGGGTTTCGTAGCCGCAGGCAGAACAGTTGAAACTGGAATAGCAGCAAGGCCAGGCGGACTGGGGGCAGCAGGGTGTCATCATGCCCGGTAGTCCTGACGTATGGTCCTAGGGCTCAGGTTCTCAGAGAGAAAGAGAGAACGAGAGAATTAGAGAGAGCATACTTAAATTCACACAGGACACTGGATAAGACAGGAGAAGTACTCCAGGTATAACCAACTAACCCCAGCCCCCCGACACATAAACTACTGCAGCATAAATACTGGAGGCTGAGACAGGAGCGGTCCGGAGACACTGTGGCCCCATCCGAAGAAACCCCCGGACAGGGCCAAACAGGAAGGATATAACCCCACCCACTCCGCCAAAGCACAGCCCCCGCACCACTAGAGGGATATCCCCAACCACCAACTTACAATCCTGAGACAAGGCCGAGTATAGCCCACAGAGGTCTCCACCACAGCACAAACCAAGGGGGGGGGGGGGGGCGCCAACCCAGACAGGAAGATCACGTCAGTAACTCAACCCACTCAAGTGACGCACCCCTCCCAGGGACGGCATGAAAGAGCACCAGCAGGCCAGTGACTCAGCCCCTGCAACAGGGTTAGAGGCAGAGAACCCCAGTGGAGAGGGGAACCGGCCTGGCAGAGACAGCAAGGGCTGTTCGTTGCTCCAGCCTTTCCGTTCACCTTCACACTCCTGGGCCAGACTACACTCAATCATATGACCTACTGAAGAGATAAGTCTTCAGTAAAGACTTAAAGGTTGAGACCGAGTCTGCGTCTCTCACATGGGTAGGCAGACTGTTCCATAAAAATGGAGATCTATAGGAGAAAGCCCTGCCTCCCGCTGTTTGCTTAGAAATTCTAGGGACAATTAGGAGGCCTGCGTCTTGTGACCGTAGCGTACGTATTGGTATGTACGGCAGGACCAACTCGGAAAGATAGGTAGGAGCAAGCCCATGTAACGCTTTATAGGTTAACAGTAAAACCTTGAAATCAGCCCTTGCCTTAACAGGAAGCCAGTGTAGGGAAGCTAGCACTGGAGTAATATGATCAAATTTCTTGGTTCTAGTCAGGATTCTAGCAGCCGTATTTAGCACTAACTGAAGTTTATTTAGTGCTTTATCCGGGTAGCCGGAAAATAGAGCATTGCAGTAGTCTAATCTAGAAGTAACAAATGCATGGATTAATTTTTCTGCATCATTTTTGGACAGAAAATTTCTGATTTTTGCAATGTTACGTAGATGGAAAAAAGCTGTCCTTGAAACAGTCTTGATATGTTCGTCAAAAGAGAGATCAGGGTCAAGAGTAACGCCTAGGTCCTTCACAGTTTTATTTGAGACGACTTTACAACCATCAAGATGAATTGTCAGATTTAACAGAAGATCTCTTTGTTTCTTGGGACCTAGAACAAGCATCTCTGTTTTGTCCGAGTTTAAAAGTAAAAAGTTTTCAGCCATCCACTTCCTTATGTCTGAAACACAGGCTTCTAGCGAGGGCAATTTTGGGGCTTCACCATGCTTCATTGAAATGTACAGCTGTGTGTCATCCGCATAGCAGTGAAAGTTAACATTATGTTTTCGAATAACATCCCCAAGAGGTAAAATATATAGTGAAAACAATAGTGGTCCTAAAACGGAACCTTGAGGAACACCGAAATGTACAGTTGATTTGTCGGAGGACAGACCATTCACAGAGACAAACTGATATCTTTCCGACAGGTAGGATCTAAACCAGGCCAGAACTTGTCCGTGTAGACCAATTTGGGTTTCCAGTCTCTCCAAAAGAATGTGGTGATCGATGGTGTCAAAGGCAGCACTAAGGTCTAGTAGCACGAGGACAGATGCAGAGCCTCGGTCTGACGCCATTAAAAGGTCATTTACCACCTTCACAAGTGCAGTCTCAGTGCTATGATGGGGTCTAAAACCAGACTGAAGCATTTCGTATACATTGTTTGTCTTCAGAAAGGCAGTGAGTTGCTGCGCAACAGCTTTTTCTAAAATTTTTGAGAGGAATGGAAGATTCGATATTGGCCGATAGTTTTTTATATTTTCCGGGTCAAGGTTTGGCTTTTTCAAGAGAGGCTTTATCACTGCCACTTTTAGTGAGTTTGGTACACATCCGGTGGATAGAGAGCTGTTTATTATGTTCAACATAGGAGGGCCAAGCACAGGAAGCAGCTCCTTCAGCAGTTTAGTAGGAATAGGATCCAGTATGCAGCTTGAAGGTTTAGAGGCCATGATTATTTTCATCATTGTGTCAAGAGATATAGTACTAAAACACTTAAGTGTCTCTCCCGATCCCAGGCCCTCGCAGAGCTGTGCAGATCCAGGACAGCTAAGCCCTGGAGGAATACGCAGATTCAAAGAGGAGTCCGTAATTTGCTTTCTAATGGTCATGATCTTTTCCTCAAAGAAGTTCATGAATTTATCACTGCTGAAGTGAAAACCATCCTCTCTTGGGGAATGCTGCTTTTTAGTTAGCTTTGCAACAGTATCAAAAAGAAATTTTGGATTGTTCTTATTTTCCTCGATTAATTTGGAAAAGTAGGATGATCGAGCAGCAGTGAGGGCTCTTCGGTACTGCACGGTACTGTCTTTCCAAGCTAGTCGGAAGACTTCCAGTTTGGTGTGGCGCCATTTCCGTTCCAATTTCCTGGAAGCTTGCTTCAAAGCTCGGGTATTTTCTGTATACCAGGGAGCTAGTTTCTTATGACAAATGTTTTTCGTTTTTAGGGGTGCAACTGCATCTAGGGTATTGTGCAAGGTTAAATTTAGTTCCTCAGTTAAGTGGTTAACTGATTTTTGTCCTCTGACGTCCTTGGGTAGGCAGAAGGGGTCTGGAAGGGCATCAATGAATTTTTGTGTTGTCTGAGAATTTATAGCACGACTTTTGATGCTCCTTGGTTGGGGTCTGAGCAGATTATTTGTTGCAATTGCAAACGTAATAAAATGGTGGTCCGATAGTCCAGGATTTTGTGGAAAAACATTAAGATCTACAACATTTATTCCATGGGACAAAACTAGGTCCAGAGTATGACTGTGGCAGTGAGTAGGTCCAGAGACATGTTGGACAAAACCCACTGAGTCGATAATGGCTCCGAAGGACTTTTGGAGTGGGTCTGTGGACTTCTCCATGTGAATATTAAAATCACCAAAAATTAGAATATGATCTGCTATGACTACAAGGTCTGATAGGAATTCAGGAAACTCAGAGAGGAACGCTGTATATGGCCCAGGAGGCCTGTAAACAGTAGCTATAAAAAGTGATTGAGTAGGCTGCATAGATTTCATGACTAGAAGCTCGAAAGATGAAAACGTCATTTTTTTTTTTGTAAATTGAAATTTGCTATCGTAAATGTTAGCAACACCTCCGCCTTTGCGGGATGCACGGGGAATATGGTCACTAGTGTAACCAGGAGGTGAGGCCTCATTTAACACAGCAAATTCATCAGGCTTAAGCCATGTTTCAGTCAGGCCAATCACATCAAGATTATGATCAGTGATTAGTTCATTGACTATGACTGCCTTTGAAGTGAGGGATCTAACATTAAGTAACCCTATTTTGAGATGTGAGGTATCACGATCTCTTTCAATAATGGCAGGAATGGAGGAGGTCTTTATCCTAATAAGATTGCTAGGGTGGACACCACCATGTTTAGTTTTGCCCAACCTAGGTCGAGGCACAGACACAGTCTCAATGGGTATGGCTGAGCTGACTACACTGACTATGCTATTGGCAGACTCCACTAAGCTGGCAGGTTGGCTAACAGCCTGCTGCCTGGCCTGCACCCTATTTCACTGTGGGGCTAAAGGAGTTAGAGCCCTATCTATGTTGGTAGATAAGAGGAGAGCACCCCTCCAGCTAGGATGGAGTCCGTCACTCCTCAGCAGGTCAGGCTTGATCCTGTTTGTGGGTGAGTCCCAGAAAGAGGGCCAATTATCCACAAATGTTATCTTTTGGGAGGGGCAGAAAACAGTTTTCAACCAGCGATTAAGTGCTGAGACTCTGCTGTAGAGCTCGTCACTTCCCCTAACTGGGAGTCATATGACTCCCAATCGGAGGTAACGAGTGTCAGCTGTCGGCTCGTTATCTCTGATTGGGAGCCATATTTATACTGTGGGGTTTCTCCTTGGTTTTGTGGGTTTTTGTTCCGTTTCAGTCTTTGTAACTGTGGACTTCATGTGAGTTGTCTTTTTGTTTTGTATTACGTGCTTTACTCAATTAAAGTCATGTTTCTTGGACACGCTGCGCCTTGGTCTTACTTAGACGACATAGACGACCGTGACAGTATGGACATTATGACAATGGAAATAGCTGTCCAGTTGGGGGGTGTATGGACATTATGACAGGGGAAATAGCTGTCCAGTTGGGGGGTGTATGAACATTATGACAGGGGAAATAGCTGTTTAGTTGGGGGGTGTATGGACATTATGACGGGGGAAATAGCTGTCCAGTTGGGGGGTGTATGGACATTATGACAGGGGAAATAGCTGTCCAGTTGGGGGGGGGTGTATGGACATTATGACAGGGGAAATAGCTGTCCAGTTATTTGGGTGGTGGTGGTGGCAGGGCTTTAGTTGGGTGGTGGTGATGGCAGGGCTTTAGTTGGGTGGTGGTGATGGCAGGGCTTTAGTTGGGTGGTTGTGATGGCAGGGCTTTAGTTGGGTGGTGGTGGTGGCAGGGCTTCAGTTGGGTGGTGGTGATGGCAGGGCTTTAGTTGGGTGGTGGTGGTGGCAGGGCTTTAGTTGGGTGGTGGTGGTGGCAGGGCTTTAGTTGGGTGGTGGTGGTGGCAGGGCTTTAGTTGGGTGGTGGTGGTGGCAGGGCTTTAGTTGGGTGGTGGTGGTGGCAGGGCTTTAGTTGGGTGGTGGTGGTGGCAGGGCTTTAGTTGGGTGGTGGTGGTGGCAGGGCTTTAGTTGGGTGGTGGTGGTGGCAGGGCTTTAGTTGGGTGGTGGTGGTGGCAGGGCTTTAGTTGGGTGGTGGTGGTGGCAGGGCTTTAGTTGGGTGGTGGTGGTGGCAGGGCTTTAGTTGCGTGGTGGTGGTGACAGGGCGTTCTCTACTTCATTCTGTCTGACTTCTCATCAGTCTGAGAACAGGACTGGGCCTGTGCCATGAAAGGAGCCTCATCTGATGCCGTAGGGGTGGTGTGATCTGATGCCGTAGGGGTGGTGTGATCTGATGCCGTAGGGGTGGTGTGATCTGATGCCGTAGGGGTGGTGTGATCTGATGCCGTAGGGGTGGTGTGATCTGATGCCGTAGGGGTGGTGTGATCTGATGCCGTAGGGGTGGTGTGATCTGATGCCGTAGGGGTGGTGTGATCTGATGCCGTAGGGGTGGTGTGATCTGATGCCGTAGGGGTGGTGTGATCTGATGCCGTAGGGGTGGTGTGTTTGCCATGCATCCGCTGGCCCACGTACAGTACACACCTGCTCCAAACACTGGGCCTCAACACAATGTCCACACAATGACACACACACAAACACACACACACACACACACACACACACACACACACACAAACACACACACACACACACACACCAGCCTGATCACTAGAAATAGATTTCGATTTCAGACATTTTAAAAGGTCCTGAGAATGCCTTCCTCTGTGCTCACAACCAAAAAGAAGAAAACCGATTGGCCAGCACTGGGCTCAGACCAGAAAGCACTGGGCTCAAACCCTCAGAGCCGAACCACACTGCTCTGACCACTGCAACGCGGCAATTCACAATTATCTAGCAAGTTGTGAGAATACTTGGTGATACTTGATGGTACTTGATGATACTTGATGGTCATAGCGAGTCATTTTTTATTACTTTGTTTTAAGCCTTCCCCAAACCACAGCCCTAACCTTAACCACTCGGAATTAACGCTTGAACTGTTAACCTTTAGAGTTGTTTCTGTTTTAATCCTGTCACCACGCAGAATTAATGCCAAGCAAATTGACGTTCATCCATAACACAGACTAGTGTTGTGTTAAGATGTTATTTTCCCAGGTATCATTGTCACTGTGTGGCTTTTTGAAAGCAGAGCCACGTCTGAACATGAAGCCCTGCTCTCCATATGAAAGGCATTTAATTAAAACTGATATTCATTTAAAGTGTTCACCTGACCCAGAGCAGCGACATGAATAGGTTAGTGCTCTCTGCTTGCTAAGAGACACAGACTGCAGAGGATACATCTGCATGGTGTGCGAAGCCTCCAGAACCTAACAAAGGGTCAGAGCAGGGGCACAGTGCAGAGGTGTGGGTGGCGGTTTGCTCTTCATCCTTCCGTGAGACTATCGAAGAGGCTTATCAGATGAAACTGGAGAAAGAAGAGTATGTTTACCAATGGTCTTGCTTGCAAAAGCTTATGACAAGGCGGAAGTGGGAAGATACTAGTTTACCAACTGTACAAGCCTCCTTGGTGTTGGTGTTGGTGCTGTCTGAGGTAGGTGGAGTGGAGAGTGATTGGGGTTGGCAGACATCACTGAAGGGTCAGAGTGATTGGTTTATCAGATGAAACTGAAGAATGACAGGATGTTTACCAACCATAATAGCCTCCTTGTGGTCTGAGACTGTCTGAGACTGTCTGAGACTGCCCGAGGATGTGAAGAGTAATTGGAATTGGCTTGTAACGCATGGCGGACATGGTTGGGAAATGCTGGTGAAATAGGACCTATAGCATTTTCAGAAACATCAAGATCGCCAGTGTGCTGGATTTATCCATTCTTTTCTGGGATTGGGAAGACATGGCTGCAGAGATGGAGGCGGAGAGGTTGCATGGTCCTCGTTGGCATCGTCTGTGTCCGCGGAGGAAGAACACGTATGGTCTCTCCTGCAGGCTGCTGTGCTGCTGCTCCTGTGTGGGAGGAGAGGAGAAAGACCTACTACCAGGCCAGAGCCAGAGAGGGCAGAGCAGGGAGAGAGATACCCAGCTAGACTGGACTAGTCTGGGGGATGACCAGAAAGACCAGGGGATCTCAGGGGAGAGAGAGGCCAGGATCGTCACCCTGACCAAAGAGGAGGAGGAGAAGGATGTGAAAGAGGAGGAGACACAAGTCCAGATGTTCAGTACTGTTAGTCCATCTACCAGCTCTGTGTCGGCCGTCCGCAGGGCACTGCAGAAGAAAAGACAGCTGAAGCCTCTGTCCTCCCTTCCACTCCGGCCTGGAGGAGACCGGCCTGGAGGAGACCGGCCTGGAGGAGACCGGCCTGGAGGAGACCGGCCTGGAGGAGACCAGCCTGGAGGAGACCGGCCTGGAGGAGACCAGCCTGGAGGAGACCGGCCTGGAGGAGACCAGCCTGGAGGAGACCAGCCTGTAGGAGACCAGCCTGGAGGAGACCAGCCTGGAGGAGACCAGCCTGGAGGAGACCAGCCTGGAGGAGAGAAGACAAAGAGGAGAAGCCCAGCCAGAAGGGAGGAGCCTGGGGCAAACCAGAGCGAGGGGGAGCAGGAGAAGGAGGTGGAGGTAGAGGAGAAGGAGGTGGAGGTAGAGGAGAAGGAGGACTCCATTCTGTTTGACACACCTGGCTGCTCAGGTACAGGTAGCCTGCTCACCCCACCTGTCATCAACCTGATCCCTCCCACTCCCTCTGACGTCATCGATGAAGACCAGTTCTTTGATGACATCATCTCTGACGAGGAGAGTGTGGAGCACACGTCTGGGACTGGTAGTGATGGGAGTACCAACACAGCCGGAGACCAGGAGGAGGAGGAGGAGGAAGAGGAGGGGACCAAGACAGACACGGAGAACCAGGAGAGGCAAGCGGTGGATGGGACTAAACGGTATCTAGGAGACCAAGACCTGGAGATGTTCCTTCAAGCTCCAGCCCCTGAGGAGGAGAAGGAGAGACCCAAGCCCAGCTACCTCCGTAGTTACCAGGTGGCTCCTCTACCTGACTACCCCCGGAAGAGTGAGTCTTACATTCCTACCACTAGGACCTACTGTACTATGGTCAAATAATCTCTACAGCACGCTTCTACTGTCACATTCCACAGCAAAATATCTACTACAATCATAACTAGGACCTACTGTATTAGTCACACAGCACAGGACCTACTACAGTCATAACTAGGACCTACTGTATTAGTCCCACAGCACAGGACCTACTACAGTCATAACTAGGACCTACTGTATTAGTCACACAGCACAGGACCTACTACAGTCATAACTAGGACCTACTGTATTAGTCACATCACACAGCACAGGACCTACTACAGTCATAACTAGGACCTACTGTATTAGTCACACAGCACAGGACCTACTACAGTCACCATCCTTTCTTCTCTACTCTCCTTTTCAAGTTTAATGTGTTTAGTTCAAGCATGCTAACCTATGAAATTAAACTGGATGTGGTTATTGGCATCTTTTCTTTATTCCAGGGAGCTTCAACGCTAGCACCAATCTGCTGTTGTTCACTGAGCACAACCTGGGTGAGTGAGGCGCGTGTGTGTTCCCAGGTTACCCTTCATCACTCTACTCCTATCATCTTCTTCACTCTCTCTCTGAAAGGCCTGCTCTCCCCACAGAGTTGACCTACCTTTCTCTCTGAAAGGCCTGCTCTCCCCACAGAGTTGACCTACCTTTCTCTCTGAAAGGCCTGCTCTCTCCACAGAGTTGACCTACCTTTCTCTCTGAAAGGCCTGCTCTCTCCACAGAGTTGACCTACCTTTCTCTCTGAAAGGCCTGCTCTCTCCACAGAGTTGACCTACCTTTCTCTCTGAAAGGCCTGCTCTCTCCACAGAGTTGACCTACCTTTCTCTCTGAAAGGCCTGCTCTCTCCACAGAGTTGACCTACCTTTCTCTCTGAAAGGCCTGCTCTCCCCACAGAGTTGACCTACCTTTCTCTCTGAAAGGCCTGCTCTCCCCACAGAGTTGACCTACCTTTCTCACTGAAAGGCCTGCTCTCCCCACAGAGTTGACCTACCTTTCTCTCTGAAAGGCCCTGCTCTCCCCACAGAGTTGACCTACCTTTCTCTCTGATAGGCCTGCTCTCCCCACAGAGTTGACCTACCTTTCTGTGTAGCAAAGTTTTCATAACTTTCAAATGTAGTAATATGTAGACTAAACTGGCCTTGACAGCGTTCTCCTAATAAAATGGACCATTAATTAAAGCTGCAATATGTAACTTTTTCAGTGACCCAACAACATTATAATATAATAATAATATGCCATTTAGCAGACGCTTTTATCCAAAGCGACTTACAGTCATGTGCGCATACATTTTTTTTTTTGTGTATGGGTGGTCCCGGGGATCGAACCCACTACCTTGGCGTTACAAGCGCCGTGCTCTACCAGCTGAGCTACAGAGGACCACTTCAACATTCACATAGTGACTTGAGTTCCAGATCTGTTATTTGTCTAAGAAGCAGTAGATCTGTTCTATCATTATTAAGTTCCAGTTTTGATATAAATCATCACAATAAATCCATTATTTTTAGGCAGCTCTAAAGACACATGATGATATGAAGAAAATGTATTTCACAACAAAAGATTTGTGCTACTTTGTGTTATCTTGCCAAGCCGTAGGCTGTAGGCTAGTTCATTTAGAAGACAAGATATGCTTATAAGTCCATTGCCATTATTTAATATTATATGGTTTTATAGTAAAAATAACATAATTGAAATATTTTTCCCATTCCGGAGCGAGTGCGCATATGAAGTGGCTATGTTGAGCGTAAAAGTGATCATTTGAAACAGGTCCTATATGCTAGATTTAGCAACTTTAGTTATTTGGCAACTTTAGTTTTGAATGATACAAACCTTAGAATTTACATTTGAGTCATTTAGCAGACGCTCTTATCCAGAGCGACTTACAGTTAGTGAGCGCATACATTATTTGTTTAACTTCCATACTGGCCCCCTGTGGGAATCGAACCCACAATGCTGGCGTTGCAAACGCCATGCTCTACCAACTGAGCTACATCCCTGCCGGCCATTCCCTCCCCTACCCTGGACCAATTGTGCGCCGCCCCATGGGTCTCCCGGTCACAGCCAGCTACAACAGAGCCTGGATTCGAACCAGGATATCTAGTGGCACAGCTAGCACTGCGATGCAGTGCCTTAGACCACTGCGCCACTAGAAATCTAAACATACACTGAACAAAAATATAAACGCAACATGCAACAATTTCAAATATTTTACTGAGTTACAGTTCATATAAGGAAATTAGTCAATTGAAATAAATTCATCAGGCCCTAATCTATGGATTTCACATGACTGGGCAGGGGAGCAGCCATGGGTGGGCCTGGGAGGGAATAGGCCCACCCACAGCCAATCAGAAATAGTTTTATTACAGACAGAAAGAGTTCTCAGCACCCTCCCCCCAACCTCCCTTACATGTTGCATGTATAGTTTTTGTTCAGTGTAATGGGCTAAATGATGCGACTACAGGCTATTGATGATTTGAGAAAGTACAAAAAAAAGCTTGCGCTCTGTTCCTCGCCTCAGGCTGCACACGCTCTTCTCTCATCAAGTGACCATAGTTTCACCCATCAGATTATTCTCAATTTAATCTTTGTCTTTACTAATATGTAAAATGTGTTCAGATTGAGAATGGCCCTTTATGAAATGGGCAGGAACAGGGGCAGGGGGAAAAAATACATGTCATCCGTATGCACTGGAATAGGGAATGGAGGCCGCGTTCCCACTGGTTTATGCAGGGTAGGCTACTCCGTTTTTATAGAGGAGAATATGGATAATATGAGCAGCTGAGAAATAAAATGAGTAGCAGCTGGGATCCTCCTCTTTTGAGTAGCAACCATTAAAACTCTGCTTTCACACGGGATTGCATATGGAAATGTCTGGTTTTATAAGAATACTTATTTCACTCCATCAACCACTCGCAGACAGGTGATATTCCGCCCAAACGTTGTATGCCATGGGCTCTCCAACCCTTTCCCTGCAGCTACCCGGTGATTAATTTGGGAAACCAAGTGAAATCTGTTCGGGCACAACGATAGTAAGATGTTTCACAACAATTTCATTAAACTGTTGACAGCCCTTATCTCTGCACAATCGATGAAGGAAAGAAGGAGAGAGGGGAGGGTACACTCTGGTGAGATGTTCTGTAGCTGAAGGTCATGTGTTAGCCTATTCATTATGAAAATATTTTTCAAAAACTATTACTATGCTTTCAAAATCAAATAGAAATAAACTCTAACTCTGTAAGCCACCCCTGCACAATCAATGAACCAACAGCATGGACAAGATCTATTTGTTGTCTCCCAGTGAAACAACAGCATCGCCTAGACCTATACGTTCTCTCCCAATGAACCAACAGCATCACCTAGGCCTATACGTTCTCTCCCAATGAACCAACAGCATCACCTAGGCCTATACGTTATCTCCCAGTGAACCAACAGCATCGCCTAGACCTATACGTTCTCTCCCAATGAACCAACAGCATGGCCTAGACCTATACGTTCTCTCCCAGTGAACCAACAGCATCGCCTAGGCCTATACGTTCTCTCCCAATGAACCAACAGCATGGCCTAGACCTATACGTTCTCTCCCAGTGAACCAACAGCATGGCCCTAGGCCTATACGTTCTCTCCCAGTGAACCAACAGCATCGCCTAGGCCTATACGTTCTCTCCCAATGAACCAACAGCATCGCCTAGGCCTATACCTTCTCTCCCAATGAACCAACAGCATGGCCTAGACCTATACGTTCTATCCCAGTGAACCAACAGCATGGCCTAGGCCTATACGTTCTCTCCCAGTGAACCAACAGCATGGCCTAGGCCCCTCAAACTCAACTCTGGACCTCGAAGCCAGTTCCACTGCATTTTTTTATTCTTCCCCTTTAATCAGGGACTGATTTAGACCTGGGACAACAGGTGTGTGCAATTATTTATCAGGTAGAACAGAAAACCAGCAGGCTCCGGACCTCGTAGGGTAAGAGTTGAGTACCCCTGGCCTAGGACTATACGTTCTCTCCCAGTGAACCAACAGCATCGCCTAGGCCTATACGTTCTCTCCCAGTGAACCAACAGCATCACCTAGGCCTATACGTTATCTCCCAGTGAACCAACAGCATCGCCTAGACCTATACGTTCTCTCCCAATGAACCAACAGCATGGCCTAGGCCTATACGTTCCCTCCCAATGAACCAACAGCATCACCTAGGCCTATACGTTCCCTCCCAATGAACCAACAGCATGGACAAGATCTATTTGTTGTCTCCCAGTGAAACAACAGCATCGCCTAGACCTATACGTTCTCTCCCAATGAACCAACAGCATCACCTAGGCCTATACGTTCCCTCCCAATGAACCAACAGCATCACCTAGGCCTATACGTTATCTCCCAGTGAACCAACAGCATCGCCTAGACCTATACGTTCTCTCCCAATGAACCAACAGCATGGCCTAGACCTATACGTTCTCTCCCAGTGAACCAACAGCATCGCCTAGGCCTATACGTTCTCTCCCAGTGAACCAACAGCATCGCCTAGGCCTATACGTTCTCTCCCAATGAACCAACAGCATGGCCTAGGCCTATACGTTCTCTCCCAATGAACCAACAGCATCACCTAGGCCTATACGTTCCCTCCCAATGAACCAACAGCATCACCTAGGCCTATACGTTATCTCCCAGTGAACCAACAGCATCGCCTAGACCTATACGTTCTCTCCCAATGAACCAACAGCATGGCCTAGGCCTATACGTTCCCTCCCAATGAACCAACAGCATCACCTAGGCCTATACGTTCCCTCCCAATGAACCAACAGCATGGACAAGATCTATTTGTTGTCTCCCAGTGAAACAACAGCATCGCCTAGACCTATACGTTCTCTCCCAATGAACCAACAGCATCACCTAGGCCTATACGTTCCCTCCCAATGAACCAACAGCATCACCTAGGCCTATACGTTATCTCCCAGTGAACCAACAGCATCGCCTAGACCTATACGTTCTCTCCCAATGAACCAACAGCATGGCCTAGACCTATACGTTCTCTCCCAGTGAACCAACAGCATCGCCTAGGCCTATACGTTCTCTCCCAGTGAACCAACAGCATCGCCTAGGCCTATACGTTCTCTCCCAGTGAACCAACAGCATCACCTAGACCTATACGTTCTCTCCCAGTGAACCAACAGCATCGCCTAGGCCTATACGTTCTCTCCCAGTGAACCAACAGCATGGCCTAGGCCTATACGTTCTCTCCCAGTGAACCAACAGCATGGCCTAGACCTATACGTTCTCTCCCAGTGAACCAACAGCATCGCCTAGGCCTATACGTTCTCTCCCAATGAACCAACAGCATCGCCTAGGCCTATACGTTCTCTCCCAATGAACCAACAGCATCACCTAGACCTATACATTCTCTCCCAGTGAACCAACAGCATCGCCTAGGCCTATACGTTCTCTCCAAATGAACCAACAGCATGGCCTAGGCCTGTACGTTCTCTCCCAGTGAACCAACAGCATCACCTAGGCCTATACGTTCTCTACCAATGAACCAACAGCATCACCTAGGCCTATACGTTATCTCCCAGTGAACCAACAGCATCGCCTAGACCTATACGTTCTCTCCCAATGAACCAACAGCATGGCCTAGACCTATACGTTCTCTCTCAGTGAACCAACAGCATCGCCTAGGCCTATACATTCTCTCCCAATGAACCAACAGCATCGCCTAGACCTATACGTTCTCTCCCAGTGAACCAACAGCATCGCCTAGGCCTATACGTTCTCTCCCAGTGAACCAACAGCATGGCCTAGGCCTATACGTTCTCTCCCAGTGAACCAACAGCATCGCCTAGGCCTATACGTTCTCTCCCAATGAACCAACAGCATCACCTAGACCTATACGTTCTCTCCCAGTGAACCAACAGCATGGCCTAGGCCTATACGTTCTCTCCCAGTGAACCAACAGCATCGCCTAGGCCTATACGTTCTCTCCCAATGAACCAACAGCATCGCCTAGGCCTATACGTTCTCTCCCAATGAACCAACAGCATCACCTAGACCTATACATTCTCTCCCAGTGAACCAACAGCATCGCCTAGGCCTATACGTTCTCTCCCAATGAACCAACAGCATCGCCTAGGCCTATACGTTCTCTCCCAGTGAACCAACAGCATGGCCTAGGCCTATACGTTCTCTCCCAGTGAACCAACAGCATGGCCTAGGCCTATACGTTCTCTCCAAATGAACCAACAGCATGGCCTAGGCCTGTACGTTCTCTCCCAGTGAACCAACAGCATCACCTAGGCCTATACGTTCTCTACCAATGAACCAACAGCATCACCTAGGCCTATACGTTATCTCCCAGTGAACCAACAGCATCGCCTAGACCTATACGTTCTCTCCCAATGAACCAACAGCATGGCCTAGACCTATACGTTCTCTCTCAGTGAACCAACAGCATCGCCTAGGCCTATACATTCTCTCCCAATGAACCAACAGCATCGCCTAGACCTATACGTTCTCTCCCAGTGAACCAACAGCATCGCCTAGGCCTATACGTTCTCTCCCAATGAACCAACAGCATGGCCTAGGCCTATACGTTCTCTCCCAGTGAACCAACAGCATCGCCTAGACCTATACGTTCTCTCCCAATGAACCAACAGCATGGCCTAGACCTATACGTTCTCTCCCAGTGAACCAACAGCATCGCCTAGGCCTATACGTTCTCTCCCAATGAACCAACAGCATCGCCTAGACCTATACGTTCTCTCCCAGTGAACCAACAGCATCGCCTAGGCCTATAAGATCTCTCCCAGTGAACCAACAGCATGGCCTAGGCCTATACGTTCTCTCCCAATGAACCAACAGCATGGCCTAGGCCTATACGTGTTCTCCCAGTGAACCAACAGCATCGCCTAGGCCTATACGTTCTCTCCCAGTGAACCAACAGCATCACCTAGACCTATACGTTCTCTCCCAGTGAACCAACAGCATCGCCTAGGCCTATACGTTCTCTCCCAGTGAACCAACAGCATCGCCTAGGCCTATACGTTCTCTCCCAGTGAACCAACAGCATGGCCTAGGCCTATACGTTCTCTCCCAGTGAACCAACAGCATGGCCTAGACCTATACGTTCTCTCCCAGTTAACCAACAGAATCGCCTAGGCCTATACGTTCTATCCCAGTGAACCAACAGCATGGCCTAGGCCTATACGTTCTCTCCCAGTGAACCAACAGCATCGCCTAGGCCTATACGTTCTCTCCCAATGAACGAACAGCATCGCCTAGGCCTATACGTTCTCTCCCAATGAACCAACAGCATCACCTAGACCTATACGTTCTCTCCCAGTGAACCAACAGCATCTCCTAGGCCTATACGTTCTCGCCCAATGAACCAACAGCATCGCCTAGGCCTATACGTTCCCTCCCAATGAACCAATAGCATGGCCTAGACCTATACGTTCTCTCCCAATGAACCAACAGCATGGCCTAGGCCTATACGTTCTCTCCCAATGAACCAACAGCATCGCCTAGGCCTATACGTTCTCTCCCAGTGAACCAACAGCATGGCCTAGGCCTATACGTTCTCTCCCAGTGAACCAACAGCATGGCCTAGGCCTATACGTTCTCTCCCAGTGAACCAACAGCATCGCCTAGGCCTATACGTTCTCTCCCAGTGAACCAACAGCATGGCCTAGGCCTATACGTTCTCTCCCAGTGAACCAACAGCATGGCCTAGACCTATACGTTCTCTCCCAGTGAACCAACAGCATGGCCTAGGCCTATACGTTCTCTCCCAATGAACCAACAGCATCGCCTAGGCCTATACGTTCTCTCCCAGTGAACCAACAGCATCACCTAGACCTATACGTTCTCTCCCAGTGAACCAACAGCATCGCCTAGGCCTATACGTTCTCTCCCAATGAACCAACAGCATGGCCTAGGCCTATACGTTATCTCCCAATGAACCAACAGCATCGCTAGGCCTATACGTTCTCTCCCAGTGAACCAACAGCATCGCCTAGGCCTATACGTTCTCTCCCAATGAACCAACAGCATCACCTAGACCTATACGTTCTCTCCCAGTGAACCAACAGCATGGCCTAGGCCTATACGTTCTCCCCCAGTGAACCAACAGCATTGCCTAGGCCTATACGTTCTCTCCCAATGAACCAACAGCATGGCCTAGACCTATACGTTCTCTCCCAGTGAACCAACCGCATCGCCTAGGCCTATACGTTCTCTCCCAGTGAACCAACAGCATCACCTAGGCCTATACGTTCTCTCCCAGTGAACCAACAGCATGGCCTAGACCTATACGTTCTCTCCCAGTGAACCAACAGCATCACCTAGGCCTATACGTTCTCTCCCAGTGAACCAACAGCATGGCCTAGACCTATACGTTCTCTCCCAGTGAACCAACCGCATCGCCTAGGCCTATACGTTCTCTCCCAGTGAACCAACAGCATCACCTAGGCCTATACGTTCTCTCCCAGTGAACCAACAGCATGGTCTAGACCTATACGTTCTCTCCCAGTGAACCAACAGCATGGCCTAGACCTATACGTTCTCTCCCAGTGAACCAACAGCATCGCCTAGGCCTATACGTTCTCTCCTAGTGAACCAACAGCATGGCCTAGGCCTATACGTTCTCTCCCAATGAACCAACAGCATCGCCTAGGCCTGTATGTTCTCTCCCAGTGAACCAACAGCATGGCCTAGACCTATACGTTCTCTCCCAATGAACCAACAGCATGGCCTAGGCCTATACGTTCTCTCCCAGTGAACCAACAGCATGGCCTAGACCTATACGTTCTCTCCCAATGAACCAACAGCATCACCTAGACCTATACGTTCTCTCCCAGTGAACCAACAGCATCGCCTAGGCCTATACGTTCTCTCCCAGTGAACCAACAGCATCGCCTAGGCCTATACGTTCTCTCCCAGTGAACCAACAGCATTGCCTAGGCCTATACGTTCTCTCCCAGTTAACCAACAGCATCGCCTAGGCCTATACGTTCTCTCCCAGAGTCGTGGATAGAAAGTTTGGAGTGTATCATAAGGTAACAAGTCCATCCAATTTGCATAATAATACAGTCAACACTCTAAGGTGATTTACTAGAACGTGTTTAATTCTGGAGTATAGGCTAGACCAAATATGTACCAAAGACATCTTAAATCCGATTTGTTTTATGTCCATCTGCCATGCGGTTAGCTACTAGCTACTGTAAATGTCACGCCTATAGAACTCTAGCTAGTTTGGTCAGGGTGTGAATTTCTAGGTTTGTATTTCTATGTTTGGCCGGGTGTGGTTCCCAATCAGTGGCAGCGGTCGCTCGTTGTCTGTGATTGGGGATCGTACTTAGGCAGCCAGTTTTCCTGCCTTTGTTGTGTTCCTGTTTAGGCTTGTGTGTTAGCCTTTGGACCGTCGTCACGGTTAAGTTGTTATTTTGGTTTATTCTTTAATAAACATGTACACCTTGGTCCATCCCGTTCCTTAACGTACGTGACAGTAAATCATTTAAAAAAATGTTTTTCTACCTTGCTTAATATGTAGTATGCTACGTATTGTACAACGAATGGCACAATCATTATTTTAATTCAGGATTTTTTCAGGCTTGGGCTCAGTGAGGGAAAAAAGTATTTGATCCCCTGCTGATTTTGTACGTTTGCCCACTGACAAAGACATGATCAGTCTATAATTTTAATGGTAGGTTTATTTGAACATTGAGAGACAGAATAACAACAACAAAATCCAGAAAAACGCATGTAAAAAATGTTATAAATTGATTTGTATTTTAATGTGGGAAATAAGTATTTGACACCTCTGCAAAACATGACTTAGTACTTGGTGGCAAAACCCTTGTTGGCAATCACTGAGGTCAGATGTTTCTTGTAGTTGGCCACCAGGTTTGCACACATCTCATGAGGGATTTTGTCCCACTCCTCTTTGCAGATCTTCTCCAAGTCATTAAGGTTTTGAGGCTGACTTTTGGCAACTCGAACCTTCAGCTCCCTCCACAGATTTTCTATGGGATTAAGATCTGGAGACTGGCTAGGCCACTCCAGGACCTTAATGTGCTTCTTCTTGAGCCACTCCTTTGTTGCCTTGGCCGTGTGTTTTGGGTCATTGTCATGCTGGAATACCCATCCACGACCCATTTTCAATGCCCTGGCTGAAGGAAGGAGGTTCTCACCCAAGATTTGACGGTACATGGCCCCGTCCATCGCCCCTTTGATGCGGTGAAGTTGTCCTCTCCCCTTAGCAGAGAAACACCCCCAAAGCATAATGTTTCCACCTCCATATTTGACGGTGGGGATGTTGTTCTTGGGGTCATAGGCAGCATTCCTCCTCCTCCAAACACGGCGAGTTGAGTTGATGCCAAAGAGCTCCATTTTGGTCTCATCTGACCACAACACTTTCACCCAGTTCTCCTCTGAATCATTCAGATGTTCATTGGCAAACTTCAGACGGGCCTGTATATGTGCTTTCTTGAGCAGGGGGACCTTGCGAGCGCTGCAGGATTTCAGTCCTTCACGGCGTAGTGTGTTACCAATTGTTTTCTTGGTGAGTATGGTCCCAGCTGCCTTGAGATCATTGACAAGATCCTCCCATGTAGTTCTGGGCTGATTCCTCACCGTTCCCATGATCATTGCAACTCCACGAGGTGAGATCTTGCATGGAGCCCCAGGTTGAGGGAGATTGACAGTTCTTTTGTGTTTCTTCCATTTGCGAATAATCGCACCAACTGTTGTCACCTTCTCACCAAGCTGCTTGGCGATGGTCTTGTAGCCCATTCCAGCCTTGCGTAGTTCTACAATCTTGTCCCTGACATCCTTGGAGAGCTCTTTGGTCTTGGCCATGTTGGAGAGTTTGGAATCTGATTGATTGATTGCTTCTGTGGACAGGTGTCTTTTATACAGGTAACAAACTGAGATTAGGAGCACTCCCTTTAAGAGTGTGCTCCTAATCTCAGCTTGTTACCTGTATAAAAGTCACCTGGGAGCCAGAAATCTTTCTGATTGAGAGTGGGTCAAATACTTATTTCCCTCATTAAAATGCAAATCAATTGATAACATTTTTGACATGTGTTTGTCTTGATTTTTGTTGTTGTTATTCTGTCTCTCACTGTTCAAATAAACCTACCATAAAAATTATAGACTGATCATTTCTTTGTCAGTGGGCAAACGTACAAAATCAGCAGGGGATCAAATACTTTTTTCCCTCACTATACAAGCCTATGTGTTTGTAAAATCCCTAATATTAGTATAGGTGTTTTAAATTAATCATCACCTTAGAAAGCTGTCCATTTTGTTTTGTTTGGCTTTGAAACAACATCCAAAGCGACCATATTTCCCACTCAGTTTCCCACTCACTTTTTTCTTCAAATTGATCGATCACCGTGAAATGAGTTTTAAAAGCATGATACTGTTTTGATGATAAGTGTTTGATGTGATTTTTGATTGCATTGATGTTAGAGTGGTTAGAGGGACGATAGAGTGCTGAGTATCAGGCCATTACTGACTTGATGGTCATTAGCGAGTTTCCTGCCGGTGTGGCGGTAATAAGGTCACACCGACAGCCCTAACTGTGCCTAGGGGCAGTCTGGACTTTATCATATCATCATGCATGTCTCCATGTGTAGGCTCCATTCTGGCTCCATTTCTGTGAACACATACAAACATAGTCACTGTTCTATTACCAATGGCAGTTAGGATAGGTGATATCAGACACACAGACACTGTTCTATTACCAATGGCAGTTAGGATAGGTGATATCAGACACACAGTCACTGTTCTATTACCAATGGCAGTTAGGATAGGTGATATCAGACACACAGTCACTGTTCTATTACCAATGGCAGTTAGGATAGGTGATATCAGACACACAGACACTGTTCTATTACCAATGGCAGTTAGGATAGGTGATATCAGACACACAGTCACTGTTCTATTACCAATGGCAGTTAGGATAGGTGATATCAGACACACAGTCACTGTTCTATTACCAATGGCAGTTAGGATAGGTGATATCAGACACACAGTCACTGTTCTATTACCAATGGCAGTTAGGATAGGTGATATCAGACACACAGTCACTGTTCTATTACCAATGGCAGTTAGGATAGGTGATATCAGACACACAGTCACTGTTCTATTACCAATGGCAGTTAGGATAGGTGATATCAGACACACAGTCACTGTTCTATTACCAATGGCAGTTAGGATAGGTGATATCAGACACACAGTCACTGTTCTATTACCAATGGCAGTTAGGATAGGTGATATCAGACACACAGTCACTGTTCTATTACCAATGGCAGTTAGGATAGGTGATATCAGACACACAGTCACTGTTCTATTACCAATGGCAGTTAGGATAGGTGATATCAGACACACAAACAGGTGCTATGTTGAACTCCCTCCTGTACTTCCTGTTCACCCACGAATGCGTGGCCGCGCACGACTCCAACACCATCAATAAGTTTGCAGACGACACGACAGTGGTAGGCCTGATCACCGACAACAATGAGACAGCCATAGTTTGTTAAATAGTTAACCAAAATATCTACCCTGACTATCTGCTAATCTGACTATCTGCTACCCGGACTATCTGCTACCCGGACTATCTGCTACCCGGACTATATGCTACCCGGACTATATGCTACCCGGACTATATGCTAACCTGACTATCTGCTAACCTGACTATCTGCTACCCTGACTATCTGCTACCCTGACTATCTGCTACCCTGACTATCTGCTACCCTGACTATCTGCTAACGTGACTATCTGCTAACGTGACTATCTGCTAACGTGACTATCTGCTAACGTGACTATCTGCTACCGTGACTATCTGCTACCCTGACTATCTGCTACCCTGACTATCTGCTACCCTGACTATCTGCTAACGTGACTATCTGCTAACGTGACTATCTGCTAACGTGACTATCTGCTACCCTGACTATCTGCTAACGTGACTATCTGCTAACGTGACTATCTGCTAACCTGACTATCTGCTAACGTGACTATCTGCTAACGTGACTATCTGCTAACGTGACTATCTGCTAACGTGACTATCTGCTACCCTGACTAACTGCTACCCTGACTATCTGCTACCCTGACTATCTGCTAACGTGACTATCTGCTAACGTGACTATCTGCTAACGTGACTATCTGCTAATGTGACTATCTGCTACCCTGACTATCTGCTAACGTGACTATCTGCTAACGTGACTATCTGCTAACGTGACTATCTGCTAACGTGACTATCTGCTACCCTGACTATCTGCTAACGTGACTATCTGCTAACGTGACTATCTGCTAACCTGACTATCTGCTAACGTGACTATCTGCTAACGTGACTATCTGCTACCCTGACTATCTGCTACCCTGACTATCTGCTACCCTGACTATCTGCTAACGTGACTATCTGCTAACGTGACTATCTGCTAACGTGACTATCTGCTACCCTGACTATCTGCTAACCTGACTATCTGCTAACCTGACTATCTGCTAACGTGACTATCTGCTAACGTGACTATCTGCTAATGTGACTATCTGCTAATGTGACTATCTGCAAACCTGACTATCTGCTAACCTGACTATCTGCTAACGTGACTATCTGCTAACGTGACTATCTGCTAACGTGACTATCTGCTAACGTGACTATCTGCTAACGTGACTGTCTACTATTTTGCACTAACTTATTTGACTCATCACATACAACTGCTGCTGCTGTTTACTATCTGTCACTGTATTCCTAGTTATATGTACATACTTTATCTACCTCAATTACCTCCTACCCCTGCACATTGACTCGGTACTGGTACCCCTTGTATATAGCCAAGTTATTAGCTTGTACCGCTGCACATGGACTGTATATAGTCAAGTTATTGTTACTCATTGTGTATTAATTATTACTTACGTGTTTTACTTTTCTATTATTTCTCTATTTTCTTTCTCTCTGCGTTGTTGGGATGGACCCGTCAGTTAGCATTTCACTGTTAGTCTACACCTGTTGTTTAAAAAGCATGTGACAGATCTAATTTGATTTGAGTTTCAACAGGTCAGATAAAACCTACCCATTTATGGTCTCCCCATCAAACAACCAGCAGGTGGTGTTGACTGGGCCGGCCCATGACAGGGTGACATAATTGACAGCCAAGCGGGTAAATTGCATTTTGTTCTAAAGAAAGGACAAAGCTTTTTCCTAAAGACCTTCACAACCTAAATGTCTTTACTAGTTGCACTAGTTACCTGGTGAAGAAGCCGTCTGTGTTATCAGGGCCACAATCAGAGGCCTCATGATGGCGTGTCCTTTTCATAGGAGTCCAGGGAGACCAACACACTTTTATTCTGAGGTCTGACAAGCTGTGAAAATAGCAAGTGAACAGTGAATGAAATAATTTTTTGGAGGTGGCTAAACCATTGCAATCAAATTGCTGGACATGTTATGATACCCATCTTTGCTCCTCCTGGTAGGTCCCAGCATCCGTTCAGGACCAGGGGATCAGTCTGGCACCCAACTGGAAAAACAGGGTCAACGATTGCCATCATCCCTCAGTTATAAACACGAGAAATAACGTAATCTGGTTTGGAAGCTAATTCTATACTTTACAGATGTAGACTGTCTGGCTCCAGATTGGATTCAGGCCGGTGATGCCGTTACACTATTGAGTTTGTTACTGCAAGTTATGCACGCATGACTGTAAGTCGCTTTGGATAAAAGTTATTGCACTGTTGTAGTCAGACATGAGTTAGCTAGTGCCATAGCTGCGTCAAATATTTATTTGTGCATGCATTGAACCTCAGAGGCTAATGTGACTGTTTCGTCTAAATTACACTAACTTGTGGCATGGAAATATGATGACATTCCTAAAGTAGGCAAATAATTAGTTATACTGATAACAAGTTCAAACAGGTGCCATTAATACAGGTAACGAGTGGAGGACAGAGGAGCCTCTTAAAGAAGAAGTTACAGGTCTGTGAGAGACAGAAATCTTGCTTATTTGTAGGTGACCAAATACTTATTTTCCTCCACAATTTGCAAATTAATTAATTAAAAATCCTACAATGTGATTATCTGGAATTCTTTTTCTCAATTTGTCTGTCATAGTTGACGTGTACCGATGATGAAAATTATAGGCCTCTCTCATCTTTTTAAGTGGGAGAACTTGCACAATTGGTGGCTGACTAAATACTTTTTTCCCCCACTGTATGTATATATTCTTAATTCCATTACTTACTTAGATTTGTGCGTATTGGGTATATGTTGTGAAATTGTTAGATATTACTTGTTAGATATTACTGCACTGTCGGAGGTAGAAGCGCAAGCATTTCGCTACACCCACAATAACATCTGCTAAAAACGTAGAGATGTACAGTGTCTTGTGAAAGTATTCACCCCCCCCTTGGCATTTTTCCTATTTTGTTGCCTTACAACCTGGAATTAAAATGGATTTTTGGGGGGTTTGTATCATTTGATTTACACAACATGCCTACCACTTTGAAGATGCAAAATATTTTTTATTGTGAAACAAACAAGAAATCTGACCAAAAAACTGAAAACTTGTGCGTGCATAACTATTCACCCCACCCCAAAGTCAATATTTTGTAGAGCCACCTTTTGCAGCAACTACAGCTGCAAGTCTCTTGGGGTATGTCTCTATAAGCTTGGCACATCTATCCACTGGGATTTTTGCCCATTCTTCAAGAAAAAAAAGCTCCAGCTCCTTCAAGTTGGATGGGTTCCGCTGGTGTACAGCAATCTTTAAGTCATACCACAAATGCTCAATTGGATTGAGGTCTGGGCTTTGACTAGGCCATTCCAAGATATTTAAATGTTTCCCCTTAAACCAATTAAGTGTTGTTTTAGCAGTATGATTAGGGTCATTGTCCTGCTGGAAGGTGAACCTCCATCCCAGTCTTAAATATCTGGAAGACTGAAATAGGTTTCCCTCAAGAATTTCCCTGTATTTAGCGCCATCCATCATTCCTTCAATTCTAAAGGGTGTATGTCAGTAGATGTGGAAGGGTGTATGTCAATAGGTGTGGAAGTGTCAATGCCCAGTATTGCCCCCATATTCTGTCTCTACTATCCTCCTTCAGTAGTCTCACTGTCCCCTACTATCCTCCTTCAGTAGTCTCACCGTCCCATACTATCCTCCTTCAGTAGTCTCACCATCCCCTACTATCCTCCTTCAGTAGTCTCACCGTCCCTTACTATCCTCCTTCAGTAGTCTCACTGTCCCCTACTATCCTCCTTCAGTAGTCTCACTGTCCCCTATTATCCTCCTACTATCCTCCATCAGTAGTCTCACTGTCCCCTACTATCCTCCATCAGTAGTCTCACTGTCCCCTACTATCCTCCTTCAGTAGTCTCACCGTCCCCTACTATCCTCCTTCAGTAGTCTCACCGTCCCTTACTATCCTCCTTCAGTAGTCTCACTGTCCCCTACTATCCTCCTTCAGTAGTCTCACTGTCCCCTACTATCCTCCTTCAGTAGTCTCACCGTCCCCTACTATCCTCCGTCAGTAGTCTCACCGTCCCCTACTATCCCCATACTATCCTCCTTCAGTAGTCTCACCGTCCCCTACAATCCTCCTACTATCTTCCATCAGTAGTCTCACTGTCCCCTACTATCCTCCTACTATCCTCCTTCAGTAGTCTCACCGTCCCCTACTATCCTCCTACTATCCTCCTTCAGTAGTCTCACCGTCCCCTACTATCCTCCTTCAGTAGTCTCACCATCCCCTACTATCCTCCTTCAGTAGTATCACCGTCCCATACTATCCTCTTCAGTAGTCTCACCGTCCCCTACTGTCCTCCTACTATCCTCCTTCAGTAGTCTCACCGTCCCCTACTATCCTCCTTCAGTAGTCTCACCGTCCCCTACTATCCTCCTACTATCCTCCTTCAGTAGTCTCACCGTCCCTTACTATCCTCAATCAGTAGTCTCACTGTCCCCTACTATCCTCCTTCAGTAGTCTCACCGTCCCCTACTATCCTCCTTCAGTAGTCTCACCGTCCCCTACTATCCTCCTTCAGGAGTCTCACTGTCCCCTACTATCCTCCTACTATCCTCCTTCAGTAGTCTCATTGTCCCCTACTATCCTCCTTCAGTAGTCTCACCGTCCCTTACTATCCTCCTTCAGTAGTCTCACCGTCCCTTACTATCCTCCTTCAGTAGTCTCACTGTCCCCTATTATCCTCCTTCAGTAGTCTCACCGTCCCCTACTATCCTCCTTCAGTAGTCTCACCGTCCCCTACTATCCTCCTACTATCCTCCTTCAGTAGTCTCACTGTCCCCTACTATCCTCCATCAGTAGTCTCACCGTCCCCTACTATCCTCCTTCAGTAGTCTCACCGTCCCCTACTATCCTCCTTCAGTAGTCTCACCGTCCCCTACTATCCTCCTTCAGTAGTCTCACTGTCCCCTACTATCCTCCTACTATCCTCCTTCAGTAGTCTCACCGTCCCCTACAGTCCTCCTACTATCCTCCTTCAGTAGTCTCACCGTCCCCTACTATCCTCCTTCAGTAGTCTCACCGTCCCCTACTATCCTCCTTCAGTAGTCTCACCGTCCCCTACCATCCTCCTTCAGTAGACTCACTGTCCCCTACTATCCTACTTCAGTATTCTCACGTCCCCTACTATCCTCCTTCAGTAGTCTCACTGTCCCCTATTATCCTCCTTCAGTAGTCTCACATCCCCTACTATCCTCCATCAGTAGTCTCACTGTCCCTTACTATCCTCCATCAGTAGTCTCACTGTCCCCTATTATCCTCCTACAATCCTCCATCAGTAGTCTCACCGTCCCATACTATCCTCCTTCAGTAGTCTCACCGTCCCTTACTATCCTCCATCAGAAGTCTCACTGTCCCCTATTATCCTCCTTCAGTAGTCTCACCGTCCCATACTATCCTCCTTCAGTAGTCTCACGTCCCCTACTATCCTCTATCAGTAGTCTCACCGTCCCTTACTATCCTCCATCAGTAGTCTCATTGTCCCCTACTATCCTCCTAATACCCTCCTTCAGTAGTCTCACCGTCCCCCACTATCCTCCATCAGTAGTCTCACCGTCCCTTACTATCCTCCTTCAGTAGTCTCACCGTCCCCTACTATCCTCCTTCAGTAGTCTCACCGTCCCCTACTATCCTCCTTCAGTAGTCTCACCGTCCCCTACTATCCTCCTTCAGTAGTCTCACCATCCCCTACTATCCTCCTTCAGTAGTCTCACTGTCCCCTACTGTCC
Organism: Coregonus ussuriensis; assembly: GCA_031479575.1. Taxonomy (NCBI): domain Eukaryota; kingdom Metazoa; phylum Chordata; class Actinopteri; order Salmoniformes; family Salmonidae; genus Coregonus; species Coregonus ussuriensis. Next base: position 49,833,827 of record CM062503.1, on the reverse strand, counting down.
TCCATCAGTAGTCTCACCATCCCCTACTATCCTCCTACCATCCTCCTTCAGTAGTCTCACTGTCCCCTACAGTCCTCCTACTATCCTCCTTCAGTAGTCTCACCGTCCCCTACTATCCTCCTTCAGTAGTCTCACTGTCCCCTATTATCCTCCTTCAGTAGTCTCACTGTCCCCTATTATCCTCCTTCAGTAGTCTCACGTGCCCTACTATCCTCCATCAGTAGTCTCAACATCCCTTACTATCCTCCATCAGTAGTCTCACTGTCCCCTATTATCCTCCTACTATCGTCCTTCAGTAGTCTCACTGTCCCCTACTATCCTCCTTCAGTAGTCTCACTGTCCCCTATTATCCTCCTAGCTATCCTCCTTCAGTAGTTTCACCGTCCCCTACTATCCTCCTTCAGTAGTCTCACCGTCCCGTACTATCCTCCATCAGTAGTCTCACCGTCCCCTACTATCCTCCTAATATCCTCCTTCAGTAGTCTCACTGTCCCCTACTATCCTCCATCAGTATTCTAACCGTCCCCTACTATCCTCCTTCAGTAGTTTCACCGTCCCCTACTATCCTCCTTCAGTAGTCTCACTGTCCCCTACTATCCTCCATCAGTAGTCTCACCGTCCCCTACTATCCTCCTTCAGTAGTCTCACCGTCCATTACTATCCTCCATCAGTAGTCTCACTTTCCCCTACTATCCTCCTTCAGTAGTCTCACTGTCCCCTATTATCCTCCTACTATCCTCCTTCAGTAGTCTCACCGTCCCTTACTATCCTCCTTCAGTAGTCTCACCGTCCCTTACTATCCTCCATCAGTAGTCTCACTATCCCCTATTATCCTCCTTCAGTAGTCTCACTGTCCCCTACTATCCTCCTTCAGTAGTCTCACCGTCCCCTACTATCCTCCTTCAGTATTCTCACGTCCCCTACTATCCTCCTTCAGTAGTCTCACTGTCCCCTATTATCCTCCTTCAGTAGTCTCACGTCCCCTACTATCCTCCATCAGTAGTCTCACTGTCCCTTACTATCCTCCATCAGTAGTCTCACTGTCCCCTACTATCCTCCTTCAGTAGTCTCACTGTCCCCTATTATCCTCCTACTATCCTCCTTCAGTAGTCTCACCGTCCCTTACTATCCTCCTTCAGTAGTCTCACCGTCCCTTACTATCCTCCATCAGTAGTCTCACTGTCCCCTATTATCCTCCTTCAGTAGTCTCACCGTCCCATACTATCCTCCTTCAGTAGTCTCACGTCCCCTACTATCCTCCATCAGTAGTCTCACCATCCCCTAATATCCTCCATCAGTAGTCTCACCGTCCCTTACTATCCTCCATCAGTAGTCTCACTGTCCCCTACTATCCTCCTACTATCCTCCTTCAGTAGTCTCACCGTCCCTTACTATCCTCCATCAGTAGTCTCACTGTCCCCTATTCTCCTCCTTCAGTAGTCTCACCGTCCCCTACTACCCTCCTTCAGTAGTCTCACCGTCCCCCACTATCCTCCATCAGTAGTCTCACCGTCCCTTACTATCCTCCTTCAGTAGTCTCACCGTCCCCTACTATCCTCCTTCAGTAGTCTCACCGTCCCCCACTATCCTCCATCAGTAGTCTCACCGTCCCTTACTATCCTCCTTCAGTAGTCTCACCGTCCCCTACAATCCTCCTTCAGTTGTCTCACTGTCCCCTACTGTCCTCCATCAGTAGACTCACTGTCCCTTACTATACTCCATCAGTAGTCTCACTGTCCCCTACTATCCTCCTTCAGTAGTCTCACTGTCCCCTATTATCCTCCTTCACTAGTCTCACGTCCCCTACTATCCTCCATCAGTAGTCTCACCGTCCCTTACTATCCTCCTTCAGTAGTCTCACCGTCCCCTAATATCCTCCTTCAGTAGTCTCACGTCCCCTACTATCCTCCTTCAGTACACTCACTGTCCCCTACTATCCTCCTTCAGTAGTTTCACCGTCCCCTACTATCCTCCTTCAGTAGTCTCACGTCCCCTACTATCCTCCTTCAGTAGACTCACTGTCCCCTACTATCCTCCTTCAGTAGTCTCACTGTCCCCTATTATCCCCCTACTATCCTCCTTCAGTAGTTTCACCGTCCCCTACTATCCTCCTTCAGTAGTCTCACCGTCCCTTACTATCCTCCATCAGTAGTCTCACTGTCCCCTATTATCCCCCTACTATCCTCCTTCAGTAGTTTCACCGTCCCCTACTATCCTCCTTCAGTAGTCTCACCGTCCCTTACTATCCTCCATCAGTAGTTTCACCGTCCCCTACTATCCTCCTTCAGTAGTCTCACCGTCCCTTACTATCCTCCATCAGTAGTCTCACCGTCCCCTACTATCCTCCTTCAGTAGTCTCACCGTCCCATACTATCCTCCTTCAGTAGTCTCACCGTCCCTTACTATCCTCCTTCAGTAGTCTCACCGTCCCATACTATCCTCCTTCAGTAGTCTCACTGTCCCCTACTATCCTCCTTCAGTAGTCTCACCGTCCCTTACTATCCTCCTTCAGTAGTCTCACCGTCCCTTACTATCCTCCTTCAGTAGTCTCACCGTCCCTTACTATCCTCCTTCAGTAGTCTTAGTGTTCTACTGTCTTCTGTCTCTGCCTGGCCCAGACAGACAGGATTCCACATTTGTCACACTTAAACAAATTACAGTGCCTTATCTTATTTTAACTCCCACTAAACTCAATTCAACTATCTGATTCTAACTCCCTCTATACTCAACTATCTGATCCTAAGTCCCACTCAACTCAACTCAACTCACCGTAGCACCATGTCAAACCACAAGTCTACAAATGCAGACATGACCCCCCAAATGCAAGGCATGTGTTTAAGAAATTGGATTTTGGGCAAACATATTTGAAAAGTCTTACTGTTATTTTGTCTCTGTCCTCAAATGAACAAGACGACCTGCACTTTTTCATTCCAGTTGGATTACTCCTGAGCTACAGCACCCAGAGACATATTTACAGAACTTAGTGAGAGAATATCAGACATTGTTTCCCTCCTCCTCCTCCTCCTCCTCCTCCTCCTCCTCCTCCTCATCCTCCTCCTCCTCCTCCTCCTCCTCCTCATCCTCCTCCTCCTCCTCCTCCTCCTCCTCCTCCTCCCCCCTCCTCCTCCTCCTCCTCCTCCTCCTCCTCCTCATCCTCCTCCTCCTCCTCATCCTCCTCCTCCTCCTCCTGTCTGGAATGTAGCCTAAGCCGGGTCTTACTATCAGAGGTCTGCGCTTATTAAGAATGCGTCCCAAATGGCACCCTATTCCTCCTCCTCTCCACCTCCTCCCATGGGCCCTGGTCAGAAGTAGTAGTGCACTAAATAGGGAACAGGGTGATGAAGCCTAGGACATTGGTTATATTATGAAATAGGGAACAGGGTGATGAATCCTAGGACATTGGTTATATTATGAAATAGGGAACAGGGTGAAGAAGCCTAGGATGTTGGTTATAATATTAAATAGAGCTCCAGAGTTCCTTAGTGAAGATGGGAGAACCTTCCAGAAGGACAACCATCTCTGCAGCACTCCACCAATCAGGCCTTTATGGTAGAGTGGCCAGACGGAATCAACTCCTCAGTAAAATGCACATGTCAGCCCGCTTGGAGTTTGTCAAAAGGCTGCTAAAGGACTCTCAGACCATGAGAAACAATATTCTCTGGTCTGATGAAACCAAGATTGAACTCTTTGACTTGAATGCCAAGCGTCAGGTCTGGAGGAAACGACCCTAAGCACACAGCCAAGACAACGCAGGAGTGGCTTCGGGACAAGTCTCTGAATGTCCTTGAGTGGCCCAGCCAGAGCAAGGACTTGAACCCGTTCGGAAATCTCTGGAGAGACCTGAAAATAGCTGTGCAGCGACGCTCCCCATCCAACCTGACAGAGTTTGAGAGGCTCTACAAAGAAGAATGGGAGAAACTCCCCAAATACAGGTGTGCCAAGCTTGTAGCGTCACATCCAAGACGACTCAAGGCTGTAATCACTGCCAAAGGTGCTTCAACAAAGTACTGAGTAAAGGGTCTGAATAATTATGTAAATCTATTTTTTCTGTTTTTTCTTTATTATAAATATGCCAAAACGTCTATTAACCAGTTTTTGCTTTTTCATTATGGGGTATTGTGTGTAGATTGATGAGGAAAACAACTATTTAATCAATTTTAGAACAAGGCTGTAATGTAACAAGATGTGGAAAAAGTCAAGGGGTCTGAATACTTTCTGAATGCACTGTATGTCATTCTAGTAAACCAGGCAACTAAAAGCAACTTTCTAAACAATGTTTTGGTTTGTTTCTAGCTTGTTAGCTAACGTTAAGTTAGCTGGCTAGCCAGTTCAAATAATGACCATATCATATTGCTGAAAACATCTTAACTTTTGCTAATTTGTATTAATTATTACAGGAATATAAATTCACAACAAGGTCATTATTTACAAGTTAATGGCGAGCTAATTACAGAAAATAGCTTACAGTTGTGAGTGTGATGGAATGAACTTGGACACTGTCTCGTTGGCCTAACGTTATATCCTAATTTGACTTTGGTGCAGGTCAGGTTGTTCTTCACATTACCGTCTCTGGTAAACACACACTATATCAAATAAAAACTATGTTTATTTGTCACATGCACAGGATACAGAAGGTGTAAACTGTGCCAGGAAATGGATACTTGCATAGTGGAGTCTTTTGTTCAGACATGTAGCTAGCTTGCTAAACAATGAACCATAATCCCAACTCATAACATTACTATCCTGCATGAATCTACAGATAGCTAAAGCTAACCACCAACTGGGTTCAATGTTAGCTAGCTAGCTAACATTAGGCTACAACCAATGCAAATGGCTCTGAGATACGGATAATATTACGACACAGATCATACACGTAGTATTAGCTAGCCAGCCAGCCAGCTAATGTTAGCTAGCTAGCTAACAGTACGCTTTAACTTGCAGTGAAAATTACTTTCTTACCAAATTGGAAACATACAATATTAGAAAATGTAGCTAGCTAGACTCTCTTACCCGTATACATGGATGAACGCTTCTCCCTCTTTGTCACGGATGCCATGGTTGCCCTTAGTTTGAAGATGTAATCCGGAGACAGGTGTTTTATACAACAGCCTTCTGTGTTCTCTTTTCGACTCCTTCCGCATTTGCATTCAAATGGCAGAATTTTCTCCATCTCCTAAACTATCATACTCTGCTTCTACCGGGCTTTCCACTGATTTCAAAACTCGGTTCCCCAGAAAGTGGAGAGCCTTAGCAACACTTTTGCAGTTCTTCGTGATATCTTTGAAAAAAATACGCATTAGAAAGGATTACCTACACATGCTAAGCAGCTCATGTTATAGACAGAAGTGTGTTACATGGCAGATCAATCCGAACTCATCTCTCGGCATGTCTAGCCCATCCATTATCTCAGCCAATCATGGCTAGCGGGAAGGTTCCTGTATTTTTCTATGGCTAAACCAACTAGGCTCATAATTTAACTGTTCTATTCGTATTTACAGATGGCATACAAGTTTATTATTAAGGCACTTGAAAGTTCACATGTTCCAGAAGGCTTTTCTGCCCAAAAACGGATTTTGATTAAAACAAATAAACGTTAACATTCAAATGCCTCTCCTGTGAAGTAGTGACGTGCCTCATACGGCTAGTTTCCTGGAACCAGTCACATATTTTCTAGACGCTTTTTTCCAGGGGAGATGAAGTTTATAAATTGACTAGCAGCAATAATATCTACCTGCGGACTGCAGTAACTACATGCCACTCCCACTACACGCTGCTCCCACTACACGCTGCTCCCACTACACGCTGCTCCCACTACACGCTGCTCCCACTACACGCTGCTCCCACTACACGCTGCTCCCACTACACGCTGCTCCCACTACACGCTGCTCCCACTACACACTGCTCCCACTACACGCTGCTCCCACTACACGCTGCTCCCACTACATGCCACTCCCACTACACGCTGCTTCCACTACACGCTGCTCCCACTACACGCCGCTTCCACTGACTTTGAGGTTACTTGTAACAGTATGACGCCCACTAGCATTACGTCACAACAAGCATTACCATATATACATTATTACAATACTACAAAACTAGCTAGCTACAGCCCTTGAGTAAATAAATTATGAAAAGGTATACTGTAAGCAGGTGCTTCCACACAAGTGTGGTTCCTGAGTTAGTTAAGCAATTAACATCCCATCATGCTTAGGGGGTCATTTATAGAAATGCAGGGCAGGCCATTATTTTGGCTATCATGGCTATGCCCCAATAGGATGACAATGCCCTCATCCACAGGGCACGAGTGGTCACTGAATGGTTTGATGAGCATGAAAACAATGTAAACCATATGCCATGGCCGTCTCAGTCACCAGATCTCAACCCAACTGAACACTTATGGGAGATTCTGGAGCGGCGCCTGAGACAGCGTTTTCCACCACCATCGACAAAACAACAAATAATGGAATCTGTTTCGTGGAAGAATGTTGTCGCTTCCCTCCAATAGAGTTCAAGACACTTGTAGAATCTATGCCAAGGTGCATTGAAGCTGTTCTGGCTCATGACGACCCAACATCCTATTAAGACACTTTATGTTGATGTTTCCTTTATTTTGGCAGTTACCTGTAGTCACTAGCTAGCTGGCTAGTACACATATTGGCTGGAGCCAGACCCTATTGAAACCAACTCTTTCTTGGCACTACTTGGGGCACCTCACACGTTGCGCCCTCCAGTCTGGGGTCCGCAGATACTCACTGGCTGGGCTGTGGGACAGTGAATGTGGGGATTGTGGTGAATAACTCCCTGCTATCAATCAATGAGCATCCAGGATCCAAACAAGCCGTTTATTAATGGGGATAATCACCCTAGCGCAGAGTCATTTAGAGAGTTGTTGTTTAAATATGCCCCATGTAATGTTAATGAGGCACTAACGTGGCTGCCATAACATTTAGTTTAATGTAAATGCATTATAATGCAGAAACCTCAATGCCCCAACTTTCTACATTGTTGGCTGTGCCTTAGAGAAAACATAACTGGAGAACCTTAAGGAGTCTAGAGAGAAGGGAAACATTTTACTCAAAATGCACAGAGGGATTATTATTGAAGATAAACATCTCTCTGTAGCAGACGAGCATGATCAATTAGATCCAAGAATGAAAAAGGGTTAGGGTTCATGACTGATATTGTCCTGTTGTTGATGCGGTATGATGGTAGGGTCCATGACTGATATTGTTCTGTTCTTGATGCGGTATGATGGTAGGGTTCATGACTGATATCAAGTGTCAGAGTTGTTTGGCTTATAGGGAATAGTAGGGCCCGCGGACTCTTTCTATTTCAGTTCTGTCGAAGCCAGCACCCCATAATTAGTGATAATGTGTTTCACAGCAGGGTACATTACGTATGGTTTCCCATACGTGGGGTCATGGTGTCAGTGACCTGACGTTTGGTTTCCCATACGTGGGGTCATGGTGTCAGTGACCTGACGTTTGGTTTCCCATACGTGGGGTCATGGTGTCAGTGACCTGACGTTTGGTTTCCCATACGTGGGGTCATGGTGTCAGTGACCTGATGATACAGGGAAGATTTCACAGGGTCAAAATCATTCCCCGTGGCTGCCTTCTGTAGGCCTGGATCCAAACAAAATGTTTCACAAAGACACTAGTTAATAAGTGAAATTAAATAATTAATCAGTTTCCATCCAAACTATCCTTCTCACCAGGATGACCGATTTGGCATGTTGTTCAATAACACGTCTCTATGTTTCTCTCTATAGATGACTGATTTGGCATGTTGTTCAATAACACGTCTCTCTGTTTCTCTCTATAGATGACTGATTTGGCATGTTGTTCAATAACACGTCTCTCTGTTTCTCTCTATAGATGACTGATTTGGCATGTTGTTCAATAACGTCTCTCTGTTTCTCTCTATAGATGACTGGAGCAACACGGACGCCAGTTGCCATGAGTTACTGAGAGCAGAGCTGCGACTGCTTCCTCTCAGCACCAAGATGGAGGCCTTTATCCACCAAAGGGTAAAGCCCATAGAGATAAATACAGGACTCTAGAGGGATATAACCCGTTTTAGCATGGGCATTGTCATTGAGGGCTTCCACCATTTTAAAGTATTCAACTGGGCGGGGAACCAGAGCATTGTCTTCTTCTTCACAATAAAAAAAAAATGTATGCGCTCACTAACTGTAAGTCGCTCTGGATAAGAGCGTCTGCTAAATGACTAAAATGTAAAATGTAATTGGGTTGCCGATGGTTTATAAATGAGTTACGCTATATCACCGCCATCTAGTGGCCACAATATATAAACAACACAAGATTTGGTTCAGGACTCCAGCACTGCAGCTGGCGGTAAATCACCAATATTAGCTTTACGCTTTTTTCTAAACAAAAGAAGAAGACAATTAACAACTTCAAAATGAAGCTAAATGGCGCTGCCTGCGCTGTCACAGACACCATCATGGCACAGAAACAAAGATGATCCATTTCTATGGTCCCCACACTTTACTTTGCCACATTTACTAAGACCACAGTCATATAGACTAGATTATTAACACTACTGAACCAAACCAAGCTGTACTGGACTGGCCTGGTTACCGATCCACTACTGAACCAAACCAAGCTGTACTGGACTGGCCTGGTTACCGATCCACTACTGAACCAAACCAAGCTGTACTGGACTGGCCTGGTTACCGATCCACTACTGAACCAAACCAAGCTGTACTGGACTGGCCTGGTTACATAGCTACCACTGAACCAAACCAAGCAGTAGGTCCTATGATTGAGTGTAGTCTGGCCCAGGGGTGTGAAGGTGAACGGCAAGGCACTGGAGCAACGAACCGCCCTTGCTGTCTCTGCCTGGCCGGCTCCCCTCTCTCCACTGCGATTCTCTGCCTCTGACCCTATTACGGGGGCTGAGTCACTGGCTTACTGGTGCTTTCCATGCCATCCCTAGGAGGGGTGCATCATTTGAGTGGGTTGAGTCACTGACATGATCTTCCTGTCTGGTTTGTCGCCCTCTCCGGCTCGTGCAGTGGAGGAGATCATCGTGGGCTATACTCAGCCTTGTCTCAGGGTAGTAGGTTGGTGGGCTGTTGATATCCCTCTGGTGGTGTGGGGGCTGTGCTTTGGCAAAATGGGTGGGGTTATATCCTGCCTGGTTGGCCCTGTCCGGGGGTATCGTCGGACGGGGCCACAGTGTCTCCCGACCCCCCCCCCCCCCCCCCCCCCCCCCCCCCCCCGTCGTCTCAGCCTCCAGTATCTGTGCTGCAATAGTCTATGTGCCGGGGGGCTAGGGTCAGTCTGTTATATCTGGTGTTATTCTCCTGTCTTATCCGGTGTCCTGTTTGAATTGAAGTATGGTCCCTCTAATTCTCTCTCTCTCTCTCTCTCCCTCCCCTCCCGGAGGACCTGAGCCCTAGGATGGGGTCAGTCTCTTATATCTGGTGTAATTCTCCTGTCTTATCCGGTGTCCTGTGTGAATTTAAGTATGCTCCCTCTCTCTCCCTCTCTCCCTCCCCTCCCGGAGGACCTGAGCCCTAGGACCATGCCTCAGGACTACCTGGCCTGATGACTCCTGGCTGTCCCCAGTCCACCTGGTCGTGCTGCTGCTCCAGTTTCCACTCTTCTGCCTGCAGCTATGGAACCCTGACCTGTTCACCGGACGTGCTACCTTGACCCGGACCTGCTGTTTTCAACTCTCTCTCTACCACACCTGCTATTTCAACCTCAAAATGCCCGGCTATGAAAAGCCATGTGACATTTACTCATGATGTACTGACCTGTTGCAACCTCTACAACCACTGTGATTATTATTTGACCCTGCTGGTCATCTATGAACGTCTTGGAGAAAATCCTGGCCTTAATGGCCATGTACTGTTATAATCTCCACCCGGCACAGCCAGAAGAGGACTGGCCACCCCTCAGAGCCTGGTTCCTCTTTAGGTTTCTTTCTAGGTTTCTGCCTTTCTAGGGAGTTTTTCCTAGCCACCGTGCTTCTACATCTGCATTGCTTGCTGTTTGGGGTTTTAGGCTGGGTTTCTGTATAGCACTTTGTGACATCTGCTGATGTAAAAAGGGCTTTATAAATACAATTTGATTGATTGATTGTTTGATTGATATGATCGATTGTAGAAAAACCCTAGTCGCTCCCGTCCCGATCTTGAATGGTCATTTGACCTTCGTGCATAATCAATCACAAGCTTTGGAACATTTCCTGTAAACATTCACTTCTTTAATAAGCTAACCTTTCTTAGTAGTATGTCTGCAGAACAACATTTCCAATTTAGCTTAATAATGAATGAATGAATGAATGAATGAATGAATGAGGTAAGTAAGGGTTGGCTGTAAATTGATTTGATTTGATTCCCTTTAGTTTAGAGGCACCGATGATGAGGACTACAGAGGTCTCTCTCTGTTGAGTTAGTTAATTCACCAAAAGAATGCGCTTGTTTTATGCTCCTGTGTGTCTCAGTTGGTAAGAGAGTACGAGGTGTCTAAGATCATGGATGTCTGCAGGGAAAACATCGTGTCCTGATTACCCACTCTTCCTTCCAACTTGTAGACTCCCTGTCATGGATTTAACAATGGTGGAATCTGCCTCCAGCTAACGTTTACACCAATCCAATGCTGTTAAATCCAAGACAGGGAATGTGCAAGTGTACACTTTGTGTTTCCTTTTTTGGATTAAAGAATTGCATGTGTTTGTTATATTTTTGGATGGTTACTGTAGAAACCTGGAGCAGCTCGTTCCTGCCGTCTGGGTGGGGCCACCACTGTGACCATTCCTAGAAGCCACACCTTCTCCAATCACTCCTTATCCAATCAGAGCCCTGACCACACCCAGGAGGAGGACGGGTCACCACGGCATCGGCGCATCACTGTTGGTGAGGTCTCCAATCATAAACTGGTTCATTGTTGTGTTATTGATGGAGTCAATACGATTAGTACTACTACTCCGAGTAATACTGACACCACTACTACTCCGACTAATACTGATACCACTACTACTCCGACTAATACTGATACCACTACTACTCCGACTAATACTGATACCACTACTACTCCGACTAATACTGACACCACTACTACTCTGACTAATACTGATACCACTACTACTCCGACTAATACTGACACCACTACTACTACGACTAATACTGACACAACTACTACTCCGACTAATACTGATACCACTACTACTCCGACTAATACTGACACCACTACTACTCCGACTAATACTGATACCACTACTACTCCGACTAATACTGATACCACTACTACTCCGACTAATACTGATACCACTACTACTCCGACTAATACTGACACCACTACTACTACGACTAATACTGATACCACTACTACTCCGAGTAATACTGACACCACTACTACTCCGACTAATACTGACACCACTACTACTCCGACTAATACTGATACCACTACTACTCCGACTAATACTGATACCACTACTACTCCGACTAATACTGACACCACTACTCCTCCGACTAATACTGACACCACTACTACTCCGACTAATACTGACACCACTACTAATCCGACTAATACTGACACCACTACTACTCCGACTAATACTGACACCACTACTACTCCGACTAATACTGACACCACTACTACTCCGACTAATACTGACACCACTACTACTCCGACTAATACTGACACCACTACTACTCCGACTATGACTGACACCACTACTACTCCGACTAATACTGACACCACTATTACTCCGACTAATACTGATACCACTACTACTCCGACTAATACTGATACCACTACTACTCCGACTAATACTGACACCACTACTACTCCGACTAATACTGATACCACTACTACTCCGACTAATACTGACACCACTACTACTCCGACTAATACTGACACCACTACTACTCTCACTAATACTGACACCACTACTACTCCGACTAATACTGACACCACTACTACTCCGACTATGACTGACACCACTACTACTCCGACTAATACTGACACCACTACTACTCCGACTAATACTGATACCACTACTACTCCGACTAATACTGATACCACTACTACTCCGACTAATACTGATACCACTACTACTCCGACTAATACTGACACCACTACTACTCCGACTAATACTGATACCACTACTACTCCGACTAATACTGACACCACTACTACTCCGACTAATACTGACACCACTACTACTCCGACTAATACTGATACCACTACTACTCCGACTAATACTGACACCACTACTATTCCGACTAATACTGACACCACTACTACTCCGACTAATACTGACACCACTACTACTCCGACTAATACTGACACCACTACTACTCCGACTAATACTGACACCACTACTATTCCAGATAATGTTATACTCTTCATATCCTCTTATAACTTCCAACACATGTTATGTTCTTTATGCACGCAGTAGTCTACATGATGTGCTACGGTGACGGATATCATCCATACATATCCATGTCTATCATTCAGAGTGTTTAGAACTACATAATAAATATAAGAGCTTCCTTTATTCATCTACCTTGGAGCTTCAGAACATGAGCATTTCTGTCCTGTTAGATTAGTCGAAAAATGAACAGAGCTCACTTCTCCTTTCCTCCCCTCTCTTTCCTCCCCTCTCTTTTCTCCCTCTCTTTCCTCCCTCTCTTTCCTCCCTCTCTTTCCTCCCCCCTCTTTCCTCCCTCTCTTTCCTCCCTCTCTTTCCTCCATCTCTTTCCTCCATCTCTTTCCTCCCCCCTCTTTCCTCCCTCTCTTTCCTCCATCTCTTTCCTCCCTCTCTTTCCTCCATCTCTTTCCTCCCTCTCTTTCCCCCCTCTCTTTCCCCCCCTCTCTTTCCTCCCTCTCTTTCCTCCCCCCTCTTTCCTCCCTCCTCGTTCCTCCCTCTATTTCCTCCATCTCTTTCCTCCCTCTCTTTTCCCCCCTCTCTTTCCTCCCTCTCTTTCCTCCCCCCTCTTTCCTCCCTCTCTTTCCTCCCCCCTCGTTCCTCCCTCTCTTTCCTCCCTCTCTTTCCTCCCTCTCTTTTCCCCCCTCTCTTTTCTCCCTCTCTTTCCTCCATCTCTTTCCTCCCCTCTCTTTTCCCCCCTCTCTTTCCTCCCTCTCTTTCCTCCATCTCTTTCCTCCCCTCTCTTTTCTCCCCTCTCTTTCCTCCCCTCTCTTTCCTCCCTCTCTTTCCTCCCTCTCTTTCCTCCCCTCTCTTTCATTCCCTCTCTTTCCTCCCCTCTCTTTCCTCCCTCTCTTTCCTCCTCTCTCTTTCCCACTCTCTCTTTCCTCTCACAGCGTCCTTCATGCCACAGTCTAATGACCAGAATGGAAACTTCCCAGAGAAGGTACAGTAACACAGCCAATCCCCCCCAAAAACAATCAGAAAAAAGCAGGGCCTTCAGGGTGGCAACAGCACAGAAACAGAAAGCTGCCCCAATTATAATTATAAAACACAGTGAAGTCTTTATTTCAGAAATACAACCTAAACCACTCAAAGCAATGACTCAGCGAATATTCTCAAGATCGCGGTCACAGTGCCCAGGTTTTGCCAAACTGGGGTTGCATAGTGCACTACTTTTGACCAGAGCTGCTACACTATATAGGGAATAGGGTACCATTTGGGATGTATCCCTGGTGTCCATAGAGATACATCTGGTAGTTAGTATGGAGAAGGAAGAAGTGAGAAGTCTATTTCCTGTTTAAGCAACTAAGAAATCCAATTGGATAAATTATAGTTATGCTCGAGCCTTGCATTCACAATGATATATACAATCGCTGACTATCGTAGTATCTATAATATATCCCCACAATAACAACTCCCCCATTATTTTAATGAATTACCTTCCACTCAGCATGCAGCCTAGAATTTTCACATGCAGTAAATACTATATTACATGTGTCTGGGGATGTCCAGTTGGATAAACCGCATTGGATAAAGTGAAATATGGACAATAAGACGGATGAAAATTGCATATCGTGTTAATTCACGAAAATGGAGGGGTGGTTGAGGCTCCTATGACTATGAATCAGGGGGGGTTGAGGCTCCTATGACTATGAATCAGGGGGGGTTGAGGCTCCTATGACTATGAATCAGGGGGAGTTGAGGCTCCTATGACTATGAATCAGGGGGGGTTGAGGCTCCTATGACTATGAATCAGGGGGGGTTGAGGCTCCTATGACTATGAATCAGGGGGGGTTGAGGCTCCTATGACTATGAATCAGGGGGGGTTGAGGCTCCTATGACTATGAATCAGGGGGGGTTGAGGCTCCTATGACTATGAATCAGGGGGGGTTGAGGCTCCTATGACTATGAATCAGGGGGGGTTGAGGCTCCTATGACTATGAATCAGGGGGGGTTGAGGCTCCTATGACTATGAATCAGGGGGGGTTGAGGCTCCTATGACTCACCAAGGTCGCACACTTCAACTCAGGGGGGGTTGAGGCTCCTATGACTCACCAAGGTCGCACACTTCAACTCAGGGGTGGTTGAGACTCCTATGAATCACCAAGGTCGCACACTTAAACTCAGGGGCGATTGATGCTCCTATGACTATGCACACTGCCCAAACTTAGCTCACCTTGCCAAGTCTGGAACTCATAAACATTGACATGGTCCCATTTTACATCAAGGGGTTATCTGTTTTTTAGTTTTCTTCTAAAGACACATACAGTATTTCTTCCTATTTAAGAAATAAGAGGTCTACCTGTTTGACAGACGAAATTAGGCTGTAGGCTGCTATATCCATAGATTTGCCTGTCAATTCCTTCACCCACCATGCTTTAAATACCTCTGTGTCAGTGAAGGGCAACCAAGTTACAACCAAGACTCGAATTGAGGGGGCATGAGAGGGTATAGGCCTACGTTTTATTAAAGAAAATGGCAAAAAGCACAGACCTACCCTTTGTTAGCTAATGATTTTGATTTTTTTTAAATCTATAACAGCGCTTTTGGTCCACGATGCTTTAGGCTAGAAACAAGCTGAAGAAAATACCCGGGAAAGACGATTCATATGGGGATATCTGACTTTGCTTAGGAAGTAATCTAATTCTGCCACTATCAACTGATTAAGCTATTCACTTTCTGTACAATAGAAGATGTTTAAACCCAGACAGCTTTTAGGGAAACACTTGTGACCTTCTCTCGTTAGTTTAAGCCATCCATGTAAGAAGACTAGCCAGCAGTTAAAGCTTACATTTTTCTCCGTCGGTAGGTCTATGTCTGGGGTGGAAAGGTAGGCCTAACTTTTGAAAATACCATGCTCAGATTCCCAATGAAGTCTCCGATTTAATTATTTGCAAACAGGGACAGTTTCGTTGCAAACAAGACACACTGATTTGGCATTGGAGAAATATGATAATCAGTGGAGGCTGCTGAGGGGAGGATGGCTCATAATAATGGCCAGAACAGAGCAAATGGAATGGCATCAAAGAAACATACAGTGGCTTGTGAAAGTATTCACCCCCCTTGGCATTTTTCCTATTTTGTTGCCTTACAACTTGGAATTAAAATATATTTTTGGGGGGGTTTGTATCATTTGATTTACACAACATGCCTAACATTTTGAAGATGCAAAATATTTTTTATTGTGAAACAAACAAGAAATAAGACAAAAAAAACTGAAAACTTGAGCGTGCATAACTATTCATCCCCTCAAAGTCAATACTTTGTAGAGCCACCTTTTGCAGCAATTACAGCTGCAAGTCTCTTGGGGTATGTCTCTATAAGCTTGGCACATCTAGCCACTGGGATTTTTGCCCATCCTTCAAGGCAAAACTGCTCCAGCTCCTTCAAGTTGGATGGGTTCCGCTGGTGTACAGCAATCTTTAAGTCATACCACAGATTCTGAATTGGATTGAGGTCTGGGCTTTGACAAGGCCATTCCAAGACATTTAAATGTTTCCCATTAAACCACTCGAGTGTTGCTTTAGCAGTATGCTTAGGGTCATTGTCCTGCTGGAAGGTGAACCTCCGTCCCAGTCTCAAATCAATGGAAGACTGAAACAGGTTTCCCTCAAGAATTTCCCTGTATTTAATGCCATCCATCATTCCTTCAATTCTGACCAGTTTCCCAGTCCCTGCCGATGAAAAATATGGTGTTCTCGGGGTGATGAGAGGTTTTGGGTTTGCGGCAGACATTTTCCTTGATGGCCAAAAGCTCAATTTTAGTCTCACCTGACCAGAGTACCTTCTTCCATATGTTTGGGGAGTCTCCCACATGCCTTTTGGCGAACACCAAAGGTGTTTGCTTATTATTTTTTTTAAGCAATGGCTTTTTTCTGGCCACTCTTCCGTAAAGCCCAGCTCTGTGGAGTGTACGGCTTAAAGTGGTCCTATGGACAGATACTCCAATCTCCGCTGTGGAGCTTTGCAGCTCCTTCAGGGTTATCTTTGGTCTCTTTGTTGCCTCTCTGATTAATACCCTCCTTGCCTGGTCTGTGAGTTTTGGTGGGCGGACCCTCTCTTGGCAGGTTTGCTGTGGTGCCATATTCTTTCCATTTTTTAATAATGGATTTAATGGTGCTCCGTGGGATGTTGAAAGTTTTTGATATTTTTTTATAACCCAACCCTGATCTGTACTTCTCCACGACTTTGTCCCTGGCCTGTTTGGAGAGCTCCTTGGTCTTCATGGTGCCGCTTGCTTGGTGGTGCCCCTTGCTTAGTGGTGTTGCAGACTCTGGGGCCTTTCAGAACAGGTGTATATATACTGAGATCATGTGACACTTAGATTTCACACAGGTGGACTTTATTTAACTAATTATGTGACTTCTGAAGGTAATTGGTTGCACCTGATCTTATTTAGGGGCTTCATAGCAAAGGGGGTGAGTACATACGCACGCACCACTTTTCCGTTATTTATTTTTTAGAATTTTTTTTAATAAGTTATTTTTTTCATTTCACTTCCCCAATTTGGACAATTTCGTGTATGTCCATTACATGAAATCCAAATAAAAATCCATTTAAATTACAGGTTGAAATGCATTAAGACCCACATAGTAATAGTACTCTGATTTTCACATCACATAATAATAATAATAATAATAATAATATGCCATTTAGCAGACGCTTTTATCCAAAGCAACTTACAGTCACGTGCGCATACATTTTTACGTATGGGTGGTCCCGGGAATCGAACCCACTACCCTGGCGTTACAAGCGCCATGCTCTACCAGTTGAGCTACAGAGGAGCTACCAGTTACCACCCACTATGGGTAAAATGCTACATTTGTGAACATGACATAACCGGGCGTTGTTCCAGTCCATCATCCTCATTGGGTTAGCTTAGAAGTAGCGTAAAGCGTTACAGTACCACCCACTATGGGTTTCATTAGGTAAAATGCAACCAGTTACCACCCACTATGGGTTTCATTAGGTAAAATGCAACCAGTTACCACCCACTATGGGTTTCATTAGGTAAAATGCAACAAGTTACCACCCACTATGGGTTTCATTAGGTAAAATGCAACCAGTTACCACCCACTATGGGTTTCATTAGGTAAAATGCAACCAGTTACCACCCACTATGGGTTTCATTAGGTAAAATGCAACCAGTTACCACCCACTATGGGTTTCATTAGGTAAAATGCAACCAGTTACCACCCACTATGGGTTTCATTAGGTAAAATGCAACCAGTTACCACCCACTATGGGTTTCATTAGGTAAAATGCAACCAGTTACCACCCACTATGGGTTTCATTAGGTAAAATGCAACCAGTTACCACCCACTATGGGTTTCATTAGGTAAAATGCAACCAGTTACCACCCACTATGGGTTTCATTAGGTAAAATGCAACCAGATACCACCCACTATGGGTTTCATTAGGTAAAATGCAACCAGTTACCACCCACTATGGGTTTCATTAGGTAAAATGCAACCAGTTACCGCCCACTATGGGTTTCATTAGGTAAAATGCAACCAGATACCGCCCACTATGGGTTTCATTAGGTAAAATGCAACCAGTTACCGCCCACTATGGGTTTCATTAGGTAAAATGCAACCAGATACCGCCCACTATGGGTTTCATTAGGTAAAATGCAACCAGTTACCGCCCACTATGGGTTTCATTAGGTAAAATGCAACCAGTTACCACCCACTATGGGTTTCATTAGGTAAAATGCAACCAGTTACCACCCACTATGGGTTTCATTAGGTAAAATGCAACCAGTTACCACCCACTATGGGTTTCATTAGGTAAAATGCAACCAGTTACCACCCACTATGGGTTTCATTAGGTAAAATGCAACCAGTTACCACCCACTATGGGTTTCATTAGGTAAAATGCAACCAGTTACCACCCACTATGGGTTTCATTAGGTAAAATGCAACCAGATACCACCCACTATGGGTTTCATTAGGTAAAATGCAACCAGTTACCACCCACTATGGGTTTCATTGGGTTAAATGCAACCAGTTACCACCCACTATGGGTTTCATTAGGTAAAATGCAACCAGTTACCACCCACTATGGGTTTCATTAGGTAAAATGCAACCAGTTACCACCCACTATGGGTTTCATTAGGTAAAATGCAACCAGTAACCACCCACTATGGGTTTCATTAGGTAAAATGCAACCAGTTACCACCCACTATGGGTTTCATTAGGTAAAATGCAACCAGTTACCACCCACTATGGGTTTCATTAGGTAAAATGCAACCAGATACCACCCACTATGGGTTTCATTAGGTAAAATGCAACCAGATACCACCCACTATGGGTTTCATTAGGTAAAATGCAACCAGATACCACCCACTATGGGTTTCATTAGGTAAAATGCAACCAGTTACCACCCTCTATGGGTTTCATTAGGTAAAATGCAACCAGTTACCACCCACTATGGGTTTCATTAGGTAAAATGCAACCAGTTACCACCCACTATGGGTTTCATTAGGTAAAATGCAACCAGTTACCACCCACTATGGGTTTCATTAGGTAAAATGCAACCAGTTACCACCCACTATGGGTTTCAATAGGTAAAATGCAACCAGTTACCACCCACTATGGGTTTCATTAGGTAAAATGCAACCAGTTACCACCCACTATGGGTTTCATTAGGTAAAATGCAACCAGATACCACCCACTGTGGGTTTCATTAGGTAAAATGCAACCAGTTACCACCCACTATGGGTTTCATTAGGTAAAATGCAACCAGTTACCACCCACTATGGGTTTCATTAGGTAAAATGCAACCAGTTACCACCCACTATGGGTTTCATTAGGTAAAATACAACCAGTTACCACCCACTATGGGTTTTATTAGGTAAAATGCAACCAGTTACCACCCACTATGGGTTTCATTAGGTAAAATGCAACCAGTTACCACCCACTATGGGTTTCATTAGGTAAAATGCAACCAGTTACCACCCACTATGGGTTTCATTAGGTAAAATGCAACCAGATACCACCCACTATGGGTTTCATTAGGTAAAATGCAACCAGTTACCACCCACTATGGGTTTCATTAGGTAAAATGCAACCAGATACCACCCACTATGGGTTTCATTAGGTAAAATGCAACCAGTTACCACCCACTATGGGTTTCATTAGGTAAAATGCAACCAGTTACCACCCACTATGGGTTTCATTAGGTAAAATGCAACCAGATACCACCCACTATGGGTTTCATTAGGTAAAATGCAACCAGTTACCACCCACTATGGGTTTCATTAGGTAAAATGCAACCAGTTACCACCCACTATGGGTTTCATTAGGTAAAATGCAACCAGTTACCACCCACTATGGGTTTCATTAGGTAAAATGCAACCAGTTACCACCCACTATGGGTTTCATTAGGTAAAATGCAACCAGTTACCACCCACTATGGGTTTCATTAGGTAAAATGCAACCAGATACCACCCACTATGGGTTTCATTAGGTAAAATGCAACCAGTTACCACCCACTATGGGTTTCATTAGGTAAAATGCAACCAGTTACCACCCACTATGGGTTTCATTAGGTAAAATGCAACCAGTTACCACCCACTATGGGTTTCATTAGGTAAAATGCAACCAGATACCACCCACTATGGGTTTCATTAGGTAAAATGCAACCAGTTACCACCCACTATGGGTTTCATTGGGTAAAATGCAACCAGTTACCACCCACTATGGGTTTCATTAGGTAAAATGCAACCAGTTACCACCCACTATGGGTTTCATTAGGTAAAATGCAACCAGTTACCACCCACTATGGGTTTCATTAGGTAAAATGCAACCAGTAACCACCCACTATGGGTTTCATTAGGTAAAATGCAACCAGTTACCACCCACTATGGGTTTCATTAGGTAAAATGCAACTAGTTACCACCCACTATGGGTTTCATTAGGTAAAATGCAACCAGATACCACCCACTATGGGTTTCATTAGGTAAAATGCAACCAGATACCACCCACTATGGGTTTCATTAGGTAAAATGCAACCAGATACCACCCACTATGGGTTTCATTGGGTAAAATGCAACCAGATACCACCCACTATGGGTTTCATTAGGTAAAATGCAACCAGATACCACCCACTATGGGATTTCATTAGGTAAAATGCAACCAGATACCACCCACTATGGGTTTCATTAGGTAAAATGCAACCAGATACCACCCACTATGGGTTTCATTAGGTAAAATGCAACGAGGACTGTGGGCTCTCGATCTCCGTGGCCGACGTGAGTAAGACTTTCAAGTGTGTTAACCCGTATGGCATCCCAAGCCACATTCTCAGAGCTGGCTGGAGTTCATTCTATATCTCCCAGTCTGTTGTCCACCATTGTCCCAGTACCCAAACAAGCGAAGGTAACTGAACCAAATGACTATCGCCCCGTAGCACTCACTTCTGTCATCATGAAGTGCTTTGAGAAAGCCAATCAAAGGTTCATATCACCTCCAATTTACCCGACACCCTCAACCCACTCTAATTTGCATACCGCCCCAACAGGTCCACGGATGACATAATAGCCACTGCACTGCACATCTCCCTATCCCATCTGAACAAGAGGAATACCTATGTGAGAATGCTATTCCTCGACAACTGCTCGGCTTTCAACACAATAATGCCCCCCCAAGATCAACACTAAGCTCAGAGCCCTGGGACTGAACCCCTCCCTGTGCAATTGGGTTCTAGACTTCCTGACGGGTCGCCCCAAGCTGGTGAGGGTAGGCAACAACACTGATCCTCAACACGGGGGCCCCCCAAGGGTGTGTGCTCAGCCCCCTCCTGTACTCCCTGTTCACCCATGACAGCCTGGCTTTGCACAATTCCAAATCTTTCAGTTTGCTGATGAGACAACAGTGTTAGGTCTGATCACCAACAACAATGAGAGGGAGGAGGTTAGTGCCCTGGCAGAGTGGTTTCTCCATACCAACAGAATGGTGAAGAAGGCACAACAGGAAGCTGAAGAAATTCGGCATGGCTCCTAAGACCCTCACGCACTTCTACAGATGCACCACGACAGCATACTGTAGGGCTGTTTCACCGCCTGGTACGGCAACTGCACTGCCCGCAACAGCGTGGCTCTCCAGAGGGTGGTGCAGTCAGCCGAACGCTTCACCGGGGGCACACTGCCTGCCCTCCAGGACATCTACAGCAACGAGTGTCATAGGAAGGCCAAGAAGATCATCAAGGACCTCAGCCACCCGAGCCATGGCCTGTTGACCCCACTACCATCTAGAAGGAGGAGACAGTACAGGTGCATCAAAGCTGGGACCGAGAGACTGAAAAACATCTTCAATCACCAGGCCATCAGAACTGTTCATCGGGAGCTTCATGAAATGGGTTTCCATGGCCGAGCAGCCGCACACAAGCATAAGATCACCATGTGCAATGCCAAGCGTCGGCTGGAGTGGTGTAAAGCTCACCGCCATTGGACTCTGGAGCAGTGGAAACGCGTTCTCTGGAGTGATGAGTCACGCTTCACCATCTGGCAGTCTGATGGATGAATCTGGGTTTGGCGGATGCCAGGAGAGCGCTACATGCCCCAATGCATAGTGCCAACTGTAAAGTTTGGTGGAGGAGGGAAAATGGTCTGGGGCTGTTTTTCATTGTTTGGGCTAGGCCCCTTAGTTTCAGTAAAAGGAAATATTAATGCTACAACATACAATTATATTCTAGACGTGCTTCCAACCTTGGGGCAACAGTTTGGGGAAGGCCCTTTCCTGTTTCAGCATGACAATTCCCCGTGCACAAATCGAGGTCCATACAGAAATGGTTTGTCGAGATTGGTGTGAAAGAACTTGACTGGCCGGCACAGAGCCCTGACCTCAACCCTATCTAACACCTTTGGGATGAATTGGAACAACGACTGCGAGCCACCCCTAATCGCCCGACATCAGTACCCAACCTCACTAATGCTCTTGTTGCTGAATGGAAGCAAGTCCCTATCAAGTCGCTATCATCGAGAAGGCGAGGTCAGTACAGGTACATCAAAGCTTGGACAGAGAGACTGAAAAACAGCTTCTATCTCAAGGCCATCAGACTGTTAAACAGCCATCACTAGCCGGCTACCACCCGGTTATTCAACTCTGCACCTTAGAGGCTGCTGCCCTATGTACATAGAAATGGAATCACTGGTCACTTTAATAATGGAACACTAGTCACTTTAATAATGTTTACATACTGTTTTACTCATTTCATATGTATATACTGTATTCTACTGTATTTTAGTCAATGCCTCTCTGACATTGCTTGTCCTAATATTTATATATTTCTTAATTCCATTATTTTACTTTGGATTTGTGTGTATTGTTGTCAATTGTTAGATACTACTGCACTGTTGGAGCTAGGAACACAAGCATTTCACTACACCCGCAATAACATCTGCTAGATATTTGTACATGACCAATAGAATTTGATTTGATTTGATTTACATCACATTCACACCCAGCAACGTCTACCAGTCACACACATACACACATAGAAGTGCACACTTAGGACAGAACTATATACATTTCAAATAAGAAATAAGAATACACACTTTATACACTGAAGCCTAATATTCCATACATCAATAATACTTTGCTCTACTGAGGTAGCTCTGATGTCACTGCACCAATGTTCTTCGACCGGAGAGATTCTCACAACATCAGTTAGCCAGTGAGCTGAGCAGAGTATCATATCGAACGGAGCGCGACGACTGAAGTCCTCACTCTACTGAGGCTTTGCTTACAATTGCTGTCTCTAAAGCCCTGATATCCTGTTTCATTTGTTGCTGCTTTTGCAGCTTGCTTTGAGATGGCTGGGAGTTCCATGATGTCACAGCGCATTACTGTGTGTTGTCTTTAATCTTTGTTTTGGCTGTAGGGACTGTGAAAAGTATTCTGGTTGCGTGTCTCGTGGAATACGAATGTCTGTCAGAGCTGTATGTTAGTTGATAGAATATACATTTTTGAGTTTTTAACAAATAATATTTCTTACAAAAACGAGAAATTATTCAGACAATCTCTTCTCTACTTTCATCCAAAGAAGATCAACATGAATTTTGTTGACATTAGCTCTCTGGGAACATTGCAAGGGAAGCCATGTTGTTCTGTTCTGGGCCAGCTATAGCTTTATTATGTATTTCTGTGCATCACCTGACCACCTGACCACCTGACCACCTGACCACCTGACCACCTGACCATATTACCACCTGACCACCTGACCATCTAACCATATTACCACCTGACCACCTGACCACCTGACCATATTACCACCTGACCACCTGACCACCTGACCACCTGACCATATTACCACCTGACCACCTGACCACCTGACCACCTGACCATATTACCACCTGACCACCTGACCATATTACCACCTGACCACCTGACCATGTTACCACCTGACCACCTGACCATATTACCACCTGACCACCTGACCACCTGACCACCTGACCACCTGACCATATTACCACCTGACCACCTGACCACCTGACCACAGTACCATGCAGTAGTCAAGGTAACATACAACTAGAGCCTGTAGAATGTTTTTGGTCCAGTTTGGTCCAGTTTGGTCCAGTTTGGTCCAGTGTGGTTTTAAGAGTCGATTGACGCACCCTAAAATTAAAAGTCGAATAGCTAAATGACCATCTGTTAAGCTAAGCATATCTTTATCACAGGTCTTCTTCACACAGTCCCCAAGTCCAAAGCAATACAGGTGTGCCAAGCTTGTAGCGTCATACCCAAGAAAACTTGAGGCTGTAATCGCTGCCAAAGGTGCTTCAACAAAGTACTGAGTAAAGGGACTGAATACTTATGTAAATGTGATGTTTCAGTTTTTTTTTTAAATAATATATTTGCTAACATTTTGAAAAACGTGTTTTTTGCTTTGTCATTATGGGGTATTGTGTGTAGATTGATGAGGGGAAAAAACTATTTAATCAATTTTAGAATCAGGCTGTAACGTAACAAAATGTGGAAAAAGTCAAGGGTCTGAATACTTTTCTGAATTCACTGTACATGGTGTTATGGTACTGACACCATGCATGGTACTATATATGGTACTCACACTGTACATGGTGTTATGGTACTGACACCATACATGGTACTATATATGGTACTCACACTGTACATGGTGTTATGGTACTGACACCATGCATGGTACTATATATGGTACTCACACTGTACATGGTGTTATGGTACTGACACCATGCATGGTACTATATATGGTACTCACACTGTACATGGTGTTATGGTACTGACACCATGCATGGTACTATATATGGTACTCACACTGTACATGGTGTTATGGTACTGACACCATGCATGGTACTATATATGGTACTCACACTGTACATGGTGTTATGGTACTGACACCATGCATGGTACTATATATGGTACTCACACTGTACATGGTGTTATGGTACTGACACCATGCATGGTACTATATATGGTACTCACACTGTACATGGTGTTATGGTACTGACACCATGCATGGTACTATATATGGTACTCACACTGTACATGGTGTTATGGTACTGACACCATACATGGTACTATAAATGGTACTCACACTGTACATGGTGTTATGGTACTGACACCATACATGGTACTATATATGGTACTCACACTGTACATGGTGTTATGGTACTGACACCATGCATGGTACTATATATGGTACTCACACTGTACATGGTGTTATGGTACTGACACCATGCATGGTACTATATATGGTACTCACACTGTACATGGTGTTATGGTACTGACACCATGCATGGTACTATATATGGTACTCACACTGTACATGGTGTTATGGTACTGACACCATGCATGGTACTATATATGGTACTCACACTGTACATGGTGTTATGGTACTGACACCATACATGGTGCTATATATGGTACTCACACTGTACATGGTGTTATGGTACTGACACCATGCATGGTACTATATATGGTACTCACACTGTACATGGTGTTATGGTACTGACACCATACATGGTGCTATATATGGTACTCACACTGTACATGGTGTTATGGTACTGACACCATGCATGGTACTATATATGGTACTCACACTGTACATGGTGTTATGGTACTGACACCATACATGGTGCTATATATGGTACTCACACTGTACATGGTGTTATGGTACTGACACCATGCATGGTACTATATATGGTACTCACACTGTACATGGTGTTATGGTACTGACACCATGCATGGTACTATATATGGTACTCACACTGTACATGGTGTTATGGTACTGACACCATGCATGGTACTATATATGGTACTCACACTGTACATGGTGTTATGGTACTGACACCATGCATGGTACTATATATGGTACTCACACTGTACATGGTGTTATGGTACTGACACCATGCATGGTACTATATATGGTACTCACACTGTACATGGTGTTATGGTACTGACACCATGCATGGTACTATATATGGTACTCACACTATACATGGTGTTATGGTACTGACACCATGCATGGTGCTATATATGGTACTCACACTGTACATGGTGTTATGGTACTGACACCATGCATGGTGCTATATATGGTACTCACACTGTACATGGTGTTATGGTACTGACACCATGCATGGTACTATATATGGTACTCACACTGTACATGGTGTTATGGTACTGACACCATACATGGTACTATATATGGTACTCACACTGTACATGGTGTTATGGTACTGACACCATACATGGTACTATATATGGTACTCACACTGTACATGGTGTTATGGTACTGACACCATACATGGTACTATATATGGTACTCACACTGTACATGGTGTTACACTCAGTTTAAGGCTAGTGGTACTTCATTAGTAAAAAATAGAGAACAGTACCGGGCAAAGACAGCTTCCTTGCAGAATACCAACATGTTTTACGTTAGAGAGGCTCCCATTAAATAAAACCCTCTGTGTTCTATTAAATAGATATCGATGGCAAAGGGTGTAAAGCCATAACACATTTATTTTTCCACTAACAGATTATGGTTAATAATATCAAAGGCTGCGTTGAAGTCTAACAGTACAGCTCCCACGTTCTTCTTCTTATCAATTTCTTTCAGCCAATCATCAGTCATTTGTCTCAGTGCAGTACATGTTGACTGGCCTTCTCGATAGGCATGCTGAAAATCAGTTTTTAATAAAATTGTATCTGGTCAAACACAAAAAAAAAATCTCAAAAGTTTGCTAAGAATCGGCAATGATTGGCCAGCTGTTAGAACCAGTAAAGGGCGCATCATCATTCTTGGGTAACGGAATGACTTTAGCTTCCCTCCATGTTCTGAGGGAGAAAAAAGAATCTCCGATCTCCAGATTGCAGATATGAGAAATAGGAGCGGCAACCTATTTCCATATACATTGTCAATACCAAGTGGT
Source organism: Coregonus ussuriensis (assembly GCA_031479575.1). NCBI lineage: Eukaryota > Metazoa > Chordata > Actinopteri > Salmoniformes > Salmonidae > Coregonus > Coregonus ussuriensis. The sequence goes on along the minus strand of CM062503.1, from coordinate 49,807,009 downwards.
TTCTCATTATTGATTTCCAGCAATAATCTCTTCCACATTGCTTTTCTTTAATAAATAGGTATTTTATGCATGAATATGATGGCTCACAGTTTGTTGTTGGCATTTCACTCCTGAGTTTTGTCCACTTTTTCCAATCAGATGTGCAGACAGACTTATTAGCCAATCCTTTTGCTTAATCTCGCTCAATCATAAATGTATCCAGTTCCTCATCAGAATTGGAGGTTTGTCATTTCTCAGGGAATGCTACCCCTCTCTCACTCTATTTGTTTTTAATAAAATGGAATTTACATTTTAACTTTGTGTGTGTGCGTGTGTGTTTATGTGTGTGTGTGTGTGTGTGTGTGTTTGCGTGTGTGGGTGGGTGGCGCAGTGGTCTAAGGCACTGCATCGCAGTGCTAACTGTGCCACTAGAGATCCTGGTTCGAATCCAGGCTCTGTCGCAGCCGGCCGCGACCGGGAGACTCATTGGCGGCGCACAATTGGCCCAGCGTCGTCCAGGGTAGGGGAGGGAATGGCCGGCAGGGATGTAGCTCAGTTGATAGAGCATGGCGTTTGCAACGCCAGGGTTGTGGGTTCAATTCCCACGGGGGGCCACTATAAAAAAAAAAAATGTATTCACTAACTGTAAGTTGCTCTGGATAAGAGCGTCTGCTAAATGACTAAAATGTAAATGTAAAATGTATAGGATTCAGACAAACAGGGGGTCAAACCTCTAGGAGAGTTCAACACAGAAGAAGTGTGCCTGTGGTTCAACAGAATCGGCCTTCAGAAATGCCTCCAGTTCATCAGAGGTAACACACCCCTTTCATCATATCATGTCCTCTACCCTCCTCCCTCCCTCTTCAGAACGGATTCATTTATCTTCCCAAAACATTCCCGTGCTGACGTTTCCAATTAGCTCATCTTTAAACACCTTTATCTAAACACGTCATCTCAGCCAGTATTTACATCTCAGTAGGAAATTGATGCTGAATGAATGAGTTTGATACTGTGTGTACAGTCTTAATATGATCACTCTTTTGTGGCAGAACATTTTCCTGCACATCAGGAAACTTAAATGAGCCTCGTGATTTATAACAAAAATATAAACGCATGTTTCATGAGATGAAATAAAAGATCCCAGAAATGTTCCATACGCACAAAAAGCGTATTTCTCTAAATTTTTTTGGCACACATTTGTTTACATCGCTGTTAGTGAGCATTTCTCCTTGGCCAAGATAATCCATCCACCTGACAGGTGTGGCATATCAAGACGCTGATTAAACAGCATGATCATTACACAGGTGCACCTTGTGCTGGGGACAATAAAAGGCCACTCTAAAATGTGCAGTTTTGTCACACAACACAATGCCACAGATGTCTCCAGTTTTGAGGGAGTGTGCAATTGGCATGCTGAATGTAGAAATGTCCACCAGAGCAGTTGTCAGATAATTTAATGTTCATTTCTCTACCATAAGCCACCTCCAACGTCGTTTTAGAGAATTTGGCAGTACGTCCAACTGGCCTCACAACCGCAGACCACGTGTAACCATGCCAGCCCAGGACCTCCACATCCAGCTTCTTCACCTGCGGGATCGTCTGAGACCAACCACCCAGACAGCTGATGAAATTGAGGAGTATTTCTGTCTGTAATAAAGACCTTTTGTGGAAAAAAATATATATTTCTGATTGGCTGGGCCTGGCTCCCCAGTGGGTGGGCCTATGCCCTCCCAGGCCCACCCATGGCTGCACCTCTGCCCAGTCATTTGAAATCCATAGCTTAGGACCTAACAAATTTATTTCAATAGACTGATTTCTTTATATCAACTGTAACTCAGTAAAATCGATGAAATTGTTGCATGTTGCGTTTATATATATTTTTCAGTATAGATACATTCACTGAAAACCTGCATTTCTCTGCTCTCCATGCGGGGGCAGTCGAGTCATTAGGACCAGCTAACAAAATCATTCTCCCTCTCTCGCTCGCTCAAATGCTAAAAGCAATATTACTAAATGTCCTACTCCTACTCGATCCTATTATTATTCAAATGTACAAAAATCTATCTGAAATGCATCAATACACACCAACAGCCATTATTTTATATAGCTTTATAACACAAGACAGATATTGGTCTCCACTACGACATACAAGTGTCAAATGTATCCGAAATGCATCCGTACAGTAAACTATAGCCTATCAAAAGTAATCACACATAGGCCTATAATATCAGATGGAGATGACATTGAGGAGATTGTTGAAAAACATTGAAATAAATGCAATTACAGTGGCTTGCGAAAGTATTCACCCCCCTTGGCATTTTTCCTATTTTGTTGCCTTACAACCTGGAATTAAAATTGATTTTTGGGGGATTTGTATCATTTGATTTACACAACATGCCTACCACTTTGAAGATGCAAAATATTTTTTATTGTGAAACAAACAAGAAATAAGACAAAAAACTAAAAACTTGTGCGTGCATAACTATTCACCCCCCCAAAGTCAATACTTTGTAGAGCCACCTTTTGCAGCAATTACAGCTGCAAGTCTCTTGGGGTATGTCTCTATAAGCTTGGCACATCTAGCCACTGGGATCTTTGCCCATTCTTCAAGGCAAAACTGCTCCAGCTCCTTCAAGTTGGATGGGTTCCGCTGGTGTACAGCAATCCTTAAGTCATACCACAGATTCTCAATTGGATTGAGGTCTGGGCTTTGACTAGGCCATTCCAAGACATTGGAACTTTGGTCTCTTTGTTGCCTTTCTGATTAATGCCCTCCTTGCCTGGTCCGTGAGTTTTGGTGGGCGGCCCTCTCTTGGCAGGTTTGTTGTGATGCCATATTCTTTAAAAAAATTTAATAATGGATTTAATGGTGCTCCGTGGGATGTTGAAAGTTTCGGATAACCCTGATCTGTACTTCTCCACAACTTTGTCCCTGACCTGTTTGGAGAGCTCCTTGGTCTTCATGGTGCCGCTTGCTTGGTGGTGCCCCTTGCTTAGTGGTGTTGCAGACTCTTGGGCCTTTCAGAACAGGTGTATGTATACTGAGATCATGTGAAAGATCATGTGACACTTAGATTGCACACAGGTTGACTTTATTTAACTTATTATGTGACTTCTGAAGGTAATTGGTTGCACCAGATCTTATTCAGGGGCTTCATAGCAAAGGGGGTGAATACATATGCACACACCACTTTTCCGTTATTTATGTTTTTGAATTTTTCAAAAAAAAGTTATTTGTTTCATTTCACTTCACCAATTTGGACTATTTTGTGTATGAGGCCACCAATAATGTTTTCTGCCTATCGCTTGCCTTGAACATATAATAAAACAATTGATTTAAAAAATATATATCTACCCCCTACAAATGTGTCCATTTATTACAATCCACATAAGAATTCACAGGAGACACACTGTAGTCTGCATGGAGCCTACATAGGCTACTGGACCTGGACCTGCAGTCTAAGCTACTGGACCTGGACCTGCAGTCTAAGCTACAATGTATACAAACACCGTTTCCAGCTGCCCTCTGGCGGCGATTCTAAATATTTATTCAGATGATCAAATCATCCTCCTGCGATGAAACGGGTCAAAATATGATCCGACATCTGTATGACTATCATGGTTTTAGACCATCTAGAATCTTTGAGAAGACGTCGTTACGAAACCGTTTACTTGGAAAGGTCATGAAAGGTTTAATTGCGACTGTTTTGGGTTTCATAGGGTTCCATGGAGGCTGATCTCAGTTTGTTACTGACAGTTTTGTTTTTTGGGGGGCTTCTGTTTGAGCAGTTTTGAGGTACTATGGGGTCTGACCCTGTGGAAGCTGATGATGTCTGTCTGTTTCTGACATGTGACCCTGACAGAGGCAGCGCTGTGTGGGGCTGACATAGCCTCCATAGACCTCACCACCATCGATGTCCAGCCTGCAGGAGAGAGAGCAGCTCCTGTCAGGCGTCTACAGAGAGCTGCACCCACCCTCCACAACCTCACAGAGACTGGACTTACTACTGGGTATGATCAATTAATCAGCCGATCAGTTGGTCAATTGATCAGTTGATTCGTCGATCAGTTGGTCAATTGATCAATTGATTAGTGAATCAGTTGATTAGTCGATCAATCGATCCGTGGATCAATTGGTTAATCGATTAGACAATCCATCAAATTATCAATCACTCAATCAAACAATGATTGATCTTTATTGTTGAATGTGTTGTCTCAAATAGTATGGCATTCATCAGTAATACCAATAATGATTGATTGGATTTCTATAGCATTTTTCCAGATTATCAAAGCGTTTTTCAATGTTACTCTGCCAATCCCCCATCAAGTACTTCATGCTGGATTACATGGATTTCCATTATTAGCACTGTTTTTTTCCTTCCCTATAGAAACCTTGGGTCCTAATAATGTAGAGAAATTCACAGCAGCATTAGTGACTATGAGCAAATCAAAGTCCTCTCCGCATGTAAACTGCCTCAACATGAATCGAATGAATTCCTTCAAGTTCAGGTATGTATGCCTACCAATTATCAGGACTAAGCCATAATTATATTCTATTTTATATTGTAAATATGACCTTTGTATATGTATTTCCTTTTGTCTTTTCGTTTCTTCCTGTAATGGATGCAAAAGCCCTAACCCTGTGGTCCAGAGGAACTCTCAGCTGATGGAGGTCACCATAAACGGTACTAGCTACAGTACATGTATTGGTCTGTGCCAGTCCAGAGGATATCTCAGCTGATGGAGGTCACCATAAACGCTACCAGCTACATTTGTTGGTTTGTCAATGTTCATTTAACATCATACTGTACACTAGACTCATTCTCTGTTTCAGGGTCAGAGCAGATCATAGAGATGGATAGATATGTGATGTCCTCTCTACTGTATCAATCTACTGTTTGCTGATGTTCTGTCTGTTTCTCTATGTTTCAGCGTCGGAGCAGACTGTGCACCTGTGTACCCCCAGAGAGACCATGGTGGGGAAGGTGATGGAGTCCTGTCTTAGGATGCTGGGAATGGCTGATGACAAGGACCTCTTCAGCCTCACAGACAAACCAGGTCTGGGTTTACCACTCATAGTATGAATGACTGACTGACTGACTGACTGACTGGCTGACTGACTGACTGACTGGCTGACTGACTGGCTGACTGGCTGACTGACTGGCTGACTGGCTGACTGACTGACTGACTGGCTGGCTGACTGACTGGCTGACTGACTGACTGGCTGACTGACTGACTGACTGGCTGACTGACTGGCTGGCTGACTGACTGGCTGACTGACTGGCTGACTGGCTGACTGACTGGCTGACTGGCTGACTGGCTGACTGACTGGCTGACTGGCTGACTGACTGGCTGACTGGCTGACTGACTGACTGGCTGACTGGCTGACTGACTGACTGGCTGACTGGCTGACTGGCTGACTGACTGACTGACTGGCTGACTGACTGGCTGACTGACTGACTGACTGGCTGACTGACTGGCTGACTGACTGGCTGACTGGCTGGCTGACTGACTGGCTGACTGACTGGCTGACTGGCTGACTGGCTGACTGACTGACTGGCTGACTGGCTGACTGACTGGCTGACTGGCTGACTGACTGACTGACTGGCTGACTGACTGGCTGACTGACTGACTGGCTGACTGGCTGACTGACTGACTGACTGGCTGACTGACTGGCTGGCTGGCTGACTGACTGGCTGACTGACTGGCTGACTGACTGGCTGACTGACTGACTGACTGGCTGACTGACTGGCTGACTGACTGACTGACTGGCTGACTGGCTGACTGACTGACTGGCTGACTGGCTGACTGACTGACTGACTGACTGGCTGACTGGCTGACTGGCTGACTGGCTGACTGACTGACTGGCTGACTGGCTGACTGGCTGACTGACTGACTGACTGGCTGACTGACTGACTGGCTCACTGACTGACTGTCTGGCTGACTGGCTGACTGGCTGACTGACTGGCTGACTGACTGACTGTTTGGCTGACTGGCTGACTGGCTGACTGACTGACTGACTGACTGACTGGCTGACTGGCTGGCTGACTGGCTGACTGACTGACTGGCTCACTGACTGACTGTCTGGCTGACTGGCTGACTGACTGACTGGCTGACTGACTGACTGACTGACTGGCTGACTGGCTGGCTGACTGGCTGACTGACTGACTGGCTCACTGACTGACTGTCTGACTGACTGACTGACTGGCTGACTGACTGGCTGACTGACTGACTGGCTGACTGGCTGACTGACTGACTGACTGGCTGACTGACTGGCTGGCTGGCTGACTGACTGGCTGACTGACTGGCTGACTGACTGGCTGACTGACTGACTGGCTGACTGACTGGCTGACTGACTGACTGACTGGCTGACTGGCTGACTGACTGACTGGCTGACTGGCTGACTGACTGGCTGACTGGCTGACTGACTGACTGGCTGACTGGCTGACTGACTGACTGGCTGACTGGCTGACTGGCTGACTGACTGACTGACTGGCTGACTGACTGGCTCACTGACTGACTGTCTGGCTGACTGGCTGACTGACTGGCTGACTGACTGACTGTTTGGCTGACTGGCTGACTGGCTGACTGACTGACTGACTGACTGACTGGCTGACTGGCTGGCTGACTGGCTGACTGACTGACTGGCTCACTGACTGACTGTCTGGCTGACTGGCTGACTGACTGACTGGCTGACTGACTGACTGACTGACTGGCTGACTGGCTGGCTGACTGGCTGACTGACTGACTGGCTCACTGACTGACTGTCTGGCTGACTGGCTGACTGGCTGACTGACTGGCTGACTGACTGACTGTCTGGCTGACTGGCTGACTGGCTGACTGACTGACTGACTGACTGGCTCACTGACTGACTGACTGGCTGACTGACTGACTGGCTGACTGGCTGACTGGCTGACTGGCTGACTGACTGACTGGCTCACTGACTGACTGACTGACTGACTGACTGGCTGACTGGCTCACTGACTGACTGACTGACTGACTGACTGACTGGCTGACTGGCTGACTGACTGGCTCACTGACTGACTGACTGACTGACTGACTGGCTGACTGGCTCACTGACTGACTGACTGACTGACTGACTGACTGACTGACTGGCTGACTGGCTGACTGGCTGACTGTAGACAAATACCTCTTCTGCCTCACAAACAAACCAGGTCTGACTCTACTTAACTTACTTTATTCTACCCTAGTCTACTTTACAGTACTCGACTTTACTGTACTCTACTCTACTGTATTCTACTGTACTGCACTCTACTTTACTGTACTGTACTCTACTGCACTCTACTTTACTGTACTGTACTCTACTGCACTCTACTTTACTGTACTGTACTCTACTTTACAGTACTATACTTTACCCTACTCTACTTTACTGTACTCTACTTTACTTTACACTACTTTACTGTACTCTACTTTATTATACTCTACTCTACTTTACAATACTCTACTGCACTCTTCTTTATTATTCTCTACATTACAGTACTCGACTTTACTGTACTCTACTTTACTGCACTCTACTTTACTGTACTCTACTTTACAGTACTCTATTTTATTATACTCTACTCTACTTTACAATACTCTTCTTTACCCTACTCTACTTTCCTGTACTCTACTTTCCTGTACTCTACTTTCCTGTACTCTACTTTCCTGTACTCTACTTTACTGTACTCTACTTTACCCTACTATACTTTCCTGTACTCTACTTTCCTGTAACCTACTTTATACTATGCTACTTGACTGTACTGAAAAATGTATGCACTCACATGTACAAATGTAAGTTGCTCTGGATAAGAGCGTCTGCTAAATGACTAAACATGTCAATGTAAAATGTACTCGACTTTACCCTACTTTACTCTACTGTACAGATCTGTTTTTTCTCTATTGCCAACACCTCTTTTCATTGTTACATGCCAAACATAGACAATGACTATAGGAGTTGGCAAGACAGGACACACAGATCTGGGACCAGGCTAGGGTTATGCCATACTTTATCATTGAATTTATAATTGATGTGTCCCAATGAATAATGTTTATGTCTGTGCTTTGAAGGTTCTTCAGAGGAGCTGTTACCAGACCAACAGATATCTGATCTGGTGAGCTCAGAGAACCAACAACTAGAGCTGCAGCTGTGCAAAAATGTAAACACTGCACCCAATAACATGGTCACATACAATTTACAATCAAAAAGGTAAACACTGAACCCAATAACATTGTCACATACAATTTACTATCAAAAATGTACACACTGCACCCAATAACATGGTCACATACAATTTACAATCAAAAAGATAAACACTGCACCCAATAACATGGTCACATACAATTTACAATCAAAAATGTAAACACTGCACACAATAACATTGTCACATACAATTTACAATCAAAAATGTAAACACTGCACACAATAACATTGTCACATACAATTTACAATCAAAAATGTAAACACTGCACACAATAACATTGTCACATACAATTTACAATCAAAAATGTAAACACTGCACACAATAACATTGTCACATACAAATTACAATAAAAAATGAAAACACTGCACACAATAACATTGTCAAATACAATTTACAATCAAAAATGTAAACACTGCACACAATAACATTGTCACATACAATTTACAATCAAAAATGTAAACACTGCACACAATAACATTGTCACATACAATTTACAATCAAAAAGGTAAACACTGCACCCAATAACATTGTCACATACAAATTACAATCAAAAATGTAAACACTGCACTCAATAACATGAACAAATAAAATGTACAATCAAAAAGATAAACACTGGACCCAATAACATTGTCACATTCAATTTACAATCAAAAATGTAAACACTACACACAATAACATTGTCACATACAATTTACAATCAAACATGTAAACATTGCACACAATAACATTGTCACATACAATTTACAATCAAAAATGTAAACACTTCACACAATAACATTGTCACATACAATTTACAATCAAAAATGTAAACACTACACACAATAACATTGTCACATACAATTTACAATCAAACATGTAAACATTGCACACAATAACATTGTCACATACAATTTACAATCAAAAATGTAAACACTTCACACAATAACATTGTCACATACAATTTACAATCAAAAATGTAAACACTGCACACAATAACATTGTCACATACAATTTACAATCAAAAATGTAAACAGTGCACACAATAACATTGTCACATACAACTTACAATCAAAAAGGTAAACACTGCACCCAATAACATGAACACATAAAATGTACAATCAAAAAGATAAACACTGCACCCAATAACATTGTCACATACAATTTACAATCAAAAATGTAAACACTGCACTCAATAACATGAACAAATAAAATGTACAATCAAAAAGATAAACACTGCACCCAATAACATTGTCACATACAATTTACAATCAAAAATGTAAACACTGCACACAATAACATGGTCACATACAATTTACAATCAAAAATGTAAACACTGCACACAATAACATTGTCACATACAATTTACAATCAAAAAGATAAACACTGCACCCAATAACATGGTCACATACAATTTACAATCAAAAAGATAAACACTGCACCCAATAACATGGTCACATACAATTTACAATCAAAAATGTAAACACTGCACACAATAACATTGTCACATACAATTTACAATCAAAAATGTAAACACTGCACACAATAACATTGTCACATACAATTTACAATCAAAAATGTAAACACTGCACACAATAACATTGTCACATACAATTTACAATCAAAAATGTAAACACTGCACACAATAACATTGTCACATACAATTTACAATCAAAAATGTAAACACTGCACACAATAACATTGTCACATACAAATTACAATAGAAAATGAAAACACTGCACACAAAGCCTATTCCCCCTCAGGAGACTAAAAAGATTTGGCATGGGTCCTCAGATCCTCAAAAAATTCTACAGCTGCACCATCGAGAGCATCCTGACTGGTTGCATCACCGCCTGGTATGGCAACTGCTTGGCCTCTGACCGCAAGGCACTACAGAGGGTAGTGCGTACGGCCCAGTACATCACTGGGGCAAAGCTCCCTGCCATCCAGGACCTCTATACCAGGCGGTGTCAGAGGAAGGCCCTCAAAATTGTCAAAGACTCCAGCCACCCTAGTCATAGACTGTTCTCTCTGCTACCGCACGGCAAGCGGTACCGGAGTGCCAAGTCTAGGTCCAAAAGACTTCTCAACAGCTTCTACCCCCAAGCCATAAGACTCCTGAACAGCTAATCATGGCTACCCGGACTATTTGCACTGCCCCCCCCCACCCCATCCTTTTTACGCTGCTGCTACTCTGTTAAGTATTTATGCACAGTCACTTTAACTCTACCCACATGTACATATTACCTCAACTACCTCAACTAGCCGGTGCCCCCGCACATTGACTATGCAACGGTACCCCCCTGTATATATAGCCTCCCTACTGTCACTTTATTTTACTGTATATATAGCCTCCCTACTGTCACTTTATTTTACTTCTGCTCTTTTTTTCTCAACACTTTTTTGTTGTTGTTTTATTCTTACTTTTTTGTTTAAAATAAATGCACTGTTGGTTAAGGGCTGTAAGTAAGCATTTCACTGTAATGTCTGCACCTGTTGTATTCGGCGCATGTGACCAATAAAATTTGATTTGATTTGATTTGAATAACATTGTCAAATACAATTTACAATCAAAAACGTAAACACTGCACACAATAACATTGTCACATACAATTTACAATCAAAAATGTAAACACTGCACACAATAACATTGTCACATACAATTTACAATCAAAAAGGTAAACACTGCACCCAATAACATTGTCACATACAAATTACAATCAAAAATGTAAACACTGCACTCAATAACATGAACAAATAAAATGTACAATCAAAAAGATAAACACTGCACCCAATAACATTGTCACATACAATTTACAATCAAACATGTAAACATTGCACACAATAACATTGTCACATACAATTTACAATCAAAAATGTAAACACTTCACACAATAACATTGTCACATACAATTTACAATCAAAAATGTAAACACTACACACAATAATATTGTCACATACAATTTACAATCAAACATGTAAACATTGCACACAATAACATTGTCACATACAATTTACAATCAAAAATGTAAACACTTCACACAATAACATTGTCACATACAATTTACAATCAAAAATGTAAACACTGCACACAATAACATTGTCACATACAATTTACAATCAAAAATGTAAACACTGCACACAATAACATTGTCACATACAATTTACAATCAAAAATGTAAACACTGCACCCAATAACATTGTCACATACAAATTACAATCAAAAATGTAAACACTGCACACAATAACATTGTCACATACAATTTACAATCAAAAAGATAAACAGTGCACACAATAACATTGTCACATACAATTTACAATCAAACATGTAAACACTGCACACAATAACATTGTCACATACAATTTACAATCAAAAATGTAAACACTGCACACAATAACATTGTCACATACAATTTACAATCAAAAATGTAAACACTGCACACAATAACATTGTCACATACAATTTACAATCAAAAATGTTAACACTACACACAATAACATTGTCACATACAATTTACAATCAAACATGTAAACACTACACACAATAACATTGTCAGATACAATTTACAATCAAAAATGTAAACACTGCACACAATAACATTGTCACATACAATTTACAATCAAAAATGTAAACACTGCACACAATAACATTGTCACATACAATTTACAATCAAAAATGTAAACACTGCACACAATAACATTGTCACATACAATTTACAATCAAAAATGTAAACAGTGCACCCAATAACATTGTCACATACAAATTACAATCAAAAATGTAAACACTGCACTCAATAACATGAACACATAAAATGTACAATCAAAAAGATAAACACTGCACCCAATAACATTGTCACATACAATTTACAATCAAAAATGTAAACACTACACACAATAACATTGTCACATACAATTTACAATCAAACATGTAAACATTGCACACAATAACATTGTCACATACAATTTACAATCAAAAATGTACACACTTCACACAATAACATTGTCACATACAATTTACAATCAAAAATGTAAACACTGCACACAATAACATTGTCACATACAATTTACAATCAAAAATGTAAACACTGCACACAATAACATTGTCACATACAATTTACAATCAAAAATGTAAACACTGCACACAATAACATTGTCACATACAACTTACAATCAAAAATGTAAACACTGCACCCAATAACATTGTCACATACAATTTACAATCAAAAATGTTAACACTACACACAATAAAATTGTCACATACAATTTACAATCAAAAAGATAAACACTGCACCCAATAACATGGTCACATACAATTTACAATCAAAAATGTAAACACTGCACACAATAACATTGTCACATACAACTTACACTCTTGCTTTCACAGATAACAGCTTGTTCTTGTACCAGACATCACTGCAATACACACAATACGTTCCACTTACAATTGACCGTATTGTTGCTGTAATCTACTCCCAGCTTCAATACATCAAAGAGATGTGACCATACAACTGACAAGTAATACGTTTTGTTTTATGTAAAGATGATGAACCGGTAAGCCTTCAACTGACAAGGTTGGTCTACAGGACTTTCTGTGGGTTGTTGAACTAATTGTCTCTGTGCTCTTAAACTCCGTCCCTCAACAGGAGAAACCTAAAGGTGTAGTCGAGGCCCCACCCCCTAGTGTTGATGCTTACAATGACAACGGACCTGTCAATCAGAACCACCAGATACAGTCTATCAGCACACAGCCGGTACAGGTGGTCAGCCAGCCAGGTAAAGAGGAAAAGATCCGGGAGCTCAACCAACAGGTGGACTCTCTACAAAACGTCATCATACAGGTGAGATGGTGATGACCCACCAGTAGCTCTTCTTCTTCTTCTCCTTCTTCTTCTTCTTCTCCTTCTTCTTCTTCTTCTTCTTCTTCTTCTTCTTCTTCTTCTTCGTGTTCTTCTTCTTCGTGTTCTTCTTCTTCGTGTTCTTCTTTTTCGTGTTCTTCTTCTTCTTCTTCTTCTTCTTCTTCTTCTTCTTCTTCTTGTCATGTTGCCATCCAGGTGCAGGAGATCCACCACAGCCTTGTAGCCTTCTGCTAGCATAGCATAGCATAGCATAGCATAGCATAGCATAGCACAGCATAACTAAGCATAGCACAGCATCTAGGGGTATTTTGATTCATTGCTGACTCCTCTTTTTGACACCTCAGGTGCAGGAGATTCACCACGGCCTGGTAACGTTCTGTTCGGAGCTGAAGAGCATGGATGGAGAGGTGGACACGTCAGGGCTGAGCTCCCCTGAGCTGGAGCAGCGCCTGGGGCTGGCTCTGGGACTGCTCAGGGACAAGATACACAGTCTACAGAGCCTCAGAGAGACCATGAGAGACACAGACGCTCACAGGAACAAGTAGGTGGCTGTTATGTGTTGATAAAAAATACTACTGTTGCCATAATGCAATGCACTACAGACAATGCATTGTTTTTGTTAGAATGAGACATGCAGCAGCTCACAGAAACAAGTAGGTGGTGAAATATCAGTCTTTAAGATATGCAGTAGGTAGTGAAATATCAGTCTTTAAGATATGCAGTAGGTGGTGGAATATCAGTCTTTAAGATATGCAGTAGTGGTGGAATATCAGTCTTTAAGATATGCAGTAGGTGGTGGAATATCAGTCTTTAAGATATGCAGTAGTGGTGGAATATCAGTCTTTAAGATATGCAGTAGGTGGTGGAATATCAGTCTTTAAGATATGCAGTAGTGGTGGAATATCAGTCTTTAAGATATGCAGTAGGTGGTGAAATATCAGTCTTTAAGATATGCAGTAGGTGGTGGAATATCAGTCTTTAAGATATGCAGTAGGTGGTGAAATGTCTTTTAGATATGGGTTTCTTTTCGATAAGAGTATCTTTAAGTTAATGGTATCTTTCAGATATGGGTATCAATCATATATATGGTCACGTTCACAATATATGGTGGGAAAAGTCATTCTGGTGGTAAACAAAGGAAAGCAGTTAAAACAACGCTTCTCATAATTCAAATCTACTCACTCATTTACATTACATTTTAGTCATTTAGCAGACGCTCTTATCCAGAGCGATGTACAGTTAGTGAGTGCATACATTTTTTTTTTTTCATACTGGCCCCCTGTGGGAATCGAACCCACAACCCTGGCGTTGCAAACACCATGCTCTACCAACTGAGCTACATCCCTGCCGTCCATTCCCTCCCCTACCCTGGACCAATTGTACGCCGCCCCATGGGTCTCCCGGTCGCGGCCGGCTACGACAGAGCCTGGATTTGAACCAGGATCTCTAGTGGCACAGCTAGCACTGCAATAGAGAGCCTTAGACCACTGCGCCACTCGGGAGATTACTCACTCACTCACTCACTCATTCACTCACTCGATCACTCACTCGTACAGTTCTTGCAGTTTTTGCAATCATTTGTGCACCTGCACATTGAGTGTGAATGAGTAGCCAAGTGTAGTTACCTTAGTGCAACACCAAGTGACCTTGACACTAGAACCGCCAAAGGCCAACGGCCACTGACGTTTGATTTTGTAAATGTAACCCTTTCACCAGGCTCGAATTTGACTCTCACAATATTACCTTATTTAGAATATCTGAACAGCATGGGATATTAGGTGAGAAGGAAATCTCCAATAAGAATCCCTATTGTAAACTTGCTAGGGTGAATGACAAATAGGGTATTAACTTCAGATAGAATGATTATAGACTTGGTTATTGTTATAAGGATATGCTTTCCCATGCATTAAATGAAACTGAAACAGTAAATGACTCCACCAATACAACAGACATAAGGTTCAAGATCTATATTAATCAAATATTCAATGTATCACATCAAAAGAAATAAAAATAATAAACCCCAATGATTTTTCCACAACCCATGTCCAAATGATTTGCAAGCTTGCTTAAACCCTGGGCGCGCGTTGGAGCTCAAAAAAAAATTACGACATACATAAAGTCCCGAAGTCCACCCCACATTTGTAGTTACTCACTACTTGTAGATAATGCCTCAGCAAAATATAGTAGTTCCGTGCAGGTGTCCTCACAAGATCCACAGCGAACACAGCTATCAATGCAGCCAGTACTCGGTAGCAGCAACAGACATCCGTTGGAAACCCGAACTCGTTGATCGTCACAAGCAATTCTCTCCAAGTCTTGCACAATGCTAGGCTAACCTCTAGGACAGGGGTGTCAAACTCATTTTAGCTCAGGAGGAAAATCTATTCCCAAGTGGGCCGGACCGGAAAAATCATGTTATATATAACTTAAAAACAACAACTTCAGATTGTTTTCTTTGTTTTAATACGATCAACATACAACATAAAGCTGGAGCCTGAGGACAGTGTGTCCAAAATAGTACAAGCACAACATCACTATTAATCATAAAACACGTCAAGTTTATTTGAAAATTCTAAAGAAAAAGAACACACAAACACACAATGCCTCAGTGATTCACAGAAGTATATCACAGATCACAGAACTATATCAGGGTGTCATTTCTCAGGCAGAAATGTAGATAAAAATAATGAAATCCTGTTCCCCAAACAAGTGCAAGAACCACAGAGTCAAGAATAGGTTAAATATACAAATAAAATAAAATCAATTAAAAACAATAGCACATCAACATAAAAACATATAAACATAAATCTGAAAGCGTTGCTCAAACTCCTGTAACAGTCCCGTTATTTTATCTTTGAACCGCTTCATGTCTGCCACATGTTGGGTCGCGCACACATTTTTCAGACAGGGGAAGTGAGCTGCATCACCACCGGCAAGTTGCATCTCCCACAATGACAGCTTCAACTTGAAAGAACGTATGCTGTCATAATACTGCGTGACAACTTTGTTGCGCCCTTGCAGCTGTTTGTTCAAGTTATTCAGGTGCTCTCTAACATCCACCATAAATGCAAGGTCCTGCATCCATTCTGCGGAATGAAATTCTAACACTGGTTTGCCCTTTTCTTCCATGAACTGTTCAATTTCTTCTCGTAAATCAAAGAAACGCCTCAGCACAGCACCTCGGCTTAACCATCTTACCTCAGTGTGGTATGGCAGGCCATAGATGTGGTCTTTCTCTCTGAGAAGGCTGTAAAACTGACGGTGATTCAGGCTTCTGGATCGGATGAAATTAACAGTTTGGATGACCACCTTCATGACGTTATCCATCTTTAATGACTTGCAACACAAAGCCTCCTGGTGCAAAATACAGTGAAAAGTCAAAAAATCACGTCCTCCATTTGCAGATTGCACTTTCTCTCTGAACTTTGTCACAACGCCTGCTTTTTTCCCGATCATTGAGGGCGCACCATCTGTAGCCAGGATGACAGCGCGGGACCAGTCCACTCTGACCCTGTCCAGCGCGCCGACGAGTGCGGTAAAAATATCAGCTGCTGTCGTTGTATCTGTCATCGGCACCAACTCCACGAACTCCTCGGTGACGGTCAATGTGTCATCAACTCCGCGGATGAAAATGGCCAGTTGTGCAACATCTGTAATGTCCGTGCTTTCATCAATTGCAACCGAAAACGCAATAAATGACTTTACTTTTTGCTTCAACTGGCTGTCCAAATCCCCTGAAAGATCGGAAATCCTGTCTGCAACTGTGTTTCTTGTCAGGCTGATATTTGCAAAAGCCTGCCGCTTTTCAGGGCACACAATCTCCGCTGCCTTCATCATGCATGTTTTTACAAATTCACCCTCACTAAATGGTTTTGAAGCCACTGCGATTTCATTAGCAATGAGGTAGCTAGCTTTCACTGCAGCGTCACTGATGTCTCGGCTGTGAGTAAACACAGACTGCTGTTTCTTCAGACCCGCCAACAGTTCATTCACCTTCTCTCATCTCCGCTGTCCTTGAAAGTTGTCATATTTGTCGGCATGAAGACTCACATAGTGGCGACGAAGGTTATATTCTTTCAGCACTGCAACATGCTCTGAACACACCAAACATACAGCTTTCCCATTCAATTCCGTGAATAAATAGGATGACAATTTTTCTTGGAACACTCTGCACTCTGCCTCCACTTTTCTCTTTTTTGACAGAGACATATTGGGGCAATGAGGGTGCCAAAGCACATAATGTTAAAAGTAGAAGCCGTAATAAATATCGCGGGCAAAACAAAGTAGCTCATTGGCTGCACGTGCTTGACCTACTTGCTCTGCCCCGGTATAAACAGTTTGCTTGCTTAACACAATTGCTATTGCGCCATCCAGTGGACGCAATTGGAACAGCAGTTTATTTTATTGAAAAATTGCAGCGCATTTTTATACTTTACATATTTATTTTTTTATTTTTTATTTTATTTTTTTATCATCTCGCGGGCCAGATTAAACCCATTTGCGGGCCTGTTCCGGCCCGTGGGCCGGACGTTTGACACCCCTGCTCTAGGATGTCGAATGTCTCCACAATGCGACGGCAGCTTCAGTCTCTACTAGGTCTTTCTTAACGACATAATAAACACTCTCTTATAGAAATAAAATCAGGATGTTTCCTTTAAAAAAAAACTCTGTAGGTATGGTTTTGTTTTCTCTTTATCGTTTCCTTTGGTCGTTTTTCCTTCACCAACCCCACTAACGTCTCTCCTCTCCCTTCTTTCAACTTTTCCCTCTCTTTTCTTTCCCAGCAACCAGTCCACTCTCCCATTGGCCACAACTTAACAAGTTAGCTCATTGGTCAAAACTTTAACGAGATACGTGGGAAATTTAAACTTAAAAGTAAACCAACCTATTCACTTGTACATTTTTTTAAAAACATTGCTTCAAAAGAAATGCATTAATGACATTACAAATCAGGAGCTATTCGATCACCTTTTAAATCTAATACCAATGAATTATAACAAATAAACTCTATACTTGGTTTTAGCAAGGTATTACATAAATAAAAATAAAATAAAACAAATCTGCCCCAAAAAAGCTAAGTCCTGCTCCTTCCCTGACTTTTTCTAAATGTTTGTATTTTACACCGCTCATTTATCAACATTTTGAAATCACAAACAGAAAAGTATTTAGAGCCTTTTTACCTGATATTTTTTTTTCACACCTATTCCTAACTTACCACCGCCAAGACAATGTGCTGTAGGACGTTGGTACTCAGCCAAGTGCTAATGCATCTCTCTCTCTCCTCACTGAATGAATGACAAATCGATGAATGGGCGATAATTGTGCACCTTACTTCACAATTAAATTTAAATTAGGCCTAACTGAATGATGAGGAGGGTGAAGAGGTGGATTTAATTTAGAAAGACAGTAGTGTAATGATGAGTTTGTGTTATGCCTGTTTTTCAGCAGCACATCATTTGACCGCATGCCTTGTGGGTTGATACCATCCTCTTTTACGTTTTACTTTGTAAAAATAAGCTGTTATGGGACTGTTTTATTTACTATAACTATATTACTAATCTAATGTATTGTAAGGGAAACGAAAACATGCTATGTGTTGCAGCCTTTTGACTCTATCCAAGTTGATGAGCGGGAAACAAACGATGCTAGTCAGCCTTCACAGCCGGCCCATCGACACTACACCTACTAATTAAATGTATTGTAAGAGAAATGAAAACATGCTAGATGTTGCAGTAGGCCTTTAGAATAACAAAACATATCCTTGACTCTATCCAAACTAATTTCACACACAAGAGTTAGCCTATAGACAAGATTTAAATGGACAATAAAGTATTTGGTCACCTACAAACAAGCAAGATTTCTGGCTCTTTTTAAGTGGGAGAACTTGCACAATTGGTGGCTGACTAAATACTTTTTTTCCCCACTGTATGCTATTTATTTATGCAATTCATCCTTTACAATTGTTCATGGACTGGTACTTTTGTTTAGGAATACAGCAAATAATTTCACCTGGCTGGTTATATTATTATTATCTTTTTCGTTTCTACTTTGTCAAAAGAAGCTGTAACTGGACTTTATTAATTACTATAACTCTGTTACTAATCAAATCTACAAATAAAGTTGATCAAATGGACACTGTAATGTTTTTATTGTGGGAAACAAAAACAGGCTCTACGTTTTTTCCAGGACTTTGTAGAATTATACAAAGCATATCTTTGACTCTAAACAAATAACTATTGTTGTTATTATTTATATATTTTTATATATTTTTTTTATATTTCCATGAATATTTCTTCATGCAACTAATCCTTTATAATAGTTGATGCACTATTTACCAAGCGTTGGTGTTTATGTCCTTGCGGGTTGATATGCATCTGATGCTTGTGGTCCTCTATAGCTCAATTGGTAGAGCACGGCGCTTGTAACGCCAGGGTAGTGGGTTCGATCTTTTGAAAGGTTTGGACCTTTTGGTGTAACAGCTAATGTGTTGAACTGATGGTTCATATGCATCTGATTATTTTCCACCATCATTTGCAAATAAATTCATAAAAAATCCTACAATGTGATTTTCTGGAGAAAAAAGATCTCATTTTGTCTGTCATAGTTGACGTGTACCTATGATGAAAATTACAGGCCTCTCTCATCTTTTTAAGTGGGAGAACTAGCAAAATTGGTGGCTGACTAAATACTTTTTTTCCCCACTGTACATATAGGTAGGTGTAAAGTGACTAGACAACAGGATATATGATAAACAGTAGCAGCAGTATACTGTAGGTAGGGGTAAAGTGACTAGGCAACAGGATAGATAATAGACAGTAGCAGCAGTATACTGTAGGTAGGGGTAAAGGGACTAGGCAACAGGATAGATAATAGACAGTAGCAGCAGTATACTGTAAGTAGGGGTAAAGGGACTAGACAACAGGATAGATAATAGACAGTAGCAGCAGTATACTGTAGGTAGGGGTAAAGTGACTAGACAACAGGATAGATAATAGACAGTAGCAGCAGTATACTGTAGGTAGGGGTAAAGTGACTAGACAACAGGATAGATAATTGACAGTAGCAGCAGTATACTGTAGGGAGGGGTAAAGGGACTAGGCAACAGGATAGATAATAGACAGTAGCAGCAGTATACTGTAGGTAGGGGTAAAGGGACTAGACAACAGGATAGATAATAGACAGTAGCAGCAGTATACTGTAGGTAGGGGTAAAGTGACTAGACAACAGGATAGATAATAGACAGTAGCAGCAGTATACTGTAGGTAGGGGTAAAGTGACTAGACAACAGGATAGATAATTGACAGTAGCAGCAGTATACTGTAGGGAGGGGTAAAGGGACTAGACAGGATAGATAATAGACAGTAGCAGCTGTATACTGTAGGTAGGGGTAAAGGGACTAGACAACAGGATAGATAATAGACAGTAGCAGCAGTATACTGTAGGTAGGGGTAAAGGGACTAGACAACAGGATAGATAATAGACAGTAGCAGCAGTATACTGTAGGTAGGGGTAAAGGGACTAGACAACAGGATAGATAATAGACAGTAGCAGCAGTATACTGTAGGTAGGGGTAAAGTGACTAGGCAACAGGATAGATAATAGACAGTAGCAGCAGTATACTGTAGGTAGGGGTAAAGGGACTAGACAACAGGATAGATAATAGACAGTAGCAGCAGTATACTGTAGGTAGGGGTAAAGTGACTAGACAACAGGATAGATAATAGACAGTAGCAGCAGTATACTGTCGGTAGGGGTAAAGGGACTAGACAACAGGATAGATAATAGACAGTAGCAGCAGTATACTGTAGGTAGGGGTAAAGTGACTAGACAACAGGATAGATGATAAACAGTAGCAGCAGTATACTGTAGGTAGGGGTAAAGGGACTAGACAACAGGATAGATAATAGACAGTAGCAGCAGTATACTGTAGGTAGGGGTAAAGTGACTAGGCAACAGGATAGATAATAGACAGTAGCAGCAGTATACTGTAGGTAGGGCTAAAGGGACTAGACAACAGGATAGATAATAGACAGTAGCAGCAGTATACTGTAGGTAGGGGTAAAGTGACTAGACAACAGGATAGATAATAGACAGTAGCAGCAGTATACTGTAGGTAGGGATAAAGTGACTAGACAACAGGATAGATAATAGACAGTAGCAGCAGTATACTGTAGGTAGGGGTAAAGTGACTAGGCAACAGGATAGATAATAGACAGTAGCAGCAGTATACTGTAGGTAGGGGTAAAGTGACTAGGCAACAGGATAGATATTAGACAGTAGCAGCAGAGTATCTGTTGAGTCAAAAGCGTTAGTGCAAAGAGGGTAAATGCAGATAGTAGTCTTATGGCTCGGGGGTAGAAGCTGTTAAGGGTCCTGTTGGTCTAAACAAGACTGCTAAATAGCTAAACAAATGGCTACCCAGACTACACGCATTTACCCCTTTATTGCGCTAACTCACTGACTTTTTTGCACATACTGTCTTATCTGTCCAGTTGCCTAGTCACTTTACCCCCACCTGTACAGCATACTGTAGATACCTCAAGTACCTATACATCGACTCGGTACAGGTAGTCCCTGGATATACCCATGATATTTTCTACTTCCTGTATATACAGTGGCTTCCTATTCTGTTGCCTTACAACCTGGAATTAAAATGGATTTTTGGGGGGTTTGTATCATTTGATTTACACAACATGCTTACCACTTTGAAGATGTCGTATATGATGAATGGTGGCAATTATTGCTGTCAACAAAAGGAGTCTGCTCATACTGAACATTGATCATAAGGTTTATTCAGATCACAAGCTTCAGCATGAGTTTACAGACACGCGTGGTCCGGAGAGCAGTGTCCTCCAATTCTAATGTCTGCTCTGGGGTTTATTGTCTAAAACCCTTTTTATATAGACAATACCAAAATAAGGGTTACCCCCTCTTCTGGCCAATCACCAGTCTCCCCTCGGGCGTCACCCTCCAAGCGGCACATTTCAAATAACATCATAAAACATCCCCCCTCTGGCCTGAACAACCAACATTCCATTTCGTCATGAAAAACATTTAACAAAGGCATAATCTTCAGATACGATATTCCCCCCTTTCGAGACGAAATAAACGTCTCGAAAACAAACAGAATAAGATTATGACTATCAACCATTTATCTCCTTGAGTATCTTTAACATTAAACCAAACACATTCTCCTCTAGAGTGTAAATACCTTCCTATGAAATACCTGTTTATGAAGTGTGAATACATTACTATGACATATGAAGAAATCTCTATGGAGTGTAAGAGCGAAAAACTGTCCAGCAGCCATCCATCCATATCAATCAAGACAGTAAAATTCTCTCACGGTCCCTCTGCCCCAGGCAACCACCGTCGGTACTCCAGATAACCTCATTAACCATGTAAATGCATTTGAAACTATGATGTAATTAAATACACATGTAAACAAAATCCTATCCATAAATATCCATTGTACGGCTGGTCAACCCATCGAATCGTACAATGAATCTCTCCCTTCCTAGACCTTCTGTCCCTAACCCCATCGAAATAAACAAAAGCATCTAAGATCCTCATCTGCATTCAATAACATCAAACATCATTCTACTAAAATCAATACCTAAGAATATGACACAATTATGTATTACACATCAAATATGTCTATATTTCATTGCAGATACTGGAATGTAGTCCACTACACTTCATCTCCCTGTAGTGTCCTCTTCCAATGGACTTGTTGATGATGGAATCAGCCACACCCTCCTTGTTTCATCTCCTCCAGTCATATTGTCCCTTCATATTGTCTTTGTTTGAGTATTCCAATCTCCACATGTTCTCCCAAATGCTTCTGGAATGACAAGAAAATAAACGACCAAACAGTATCTTTTGCAAAACAACATTTTCAAATTAAACCTCCATTTCACCTAATAATTTAAAAAAATGATACATAAATGATGCATGAATCACATTATCCATTCCCCCCTTTGATTCATAAATCATACTAAAAATCATACTAATATTGAAAAAAACAATTTGAAAAATCATCAAATAATCCAAAATGATATTTATCCATCAGTTCCACTTGTCCATCTTTATCCAGATCAGGAACAGTCAACACCGGCATCTGAGTGTTGTCTCCAGGCACCACTTCTCCAACCTATCTCAATCTCATAACTTTCTCAAAAGTCAGTACAAACATCACACAGTGTTATCAAAGCTTAAACTAGAATCTGACCCATCACTGCCCCTACTGGCCTAATTGATCTTGCAACCAAATCCTTTCAAATGCATCCCTTATAATGCATCTATAACCCCAGTGATCTTATCTGAACTATCTGGACTCAAAGTATAACTAATATTTATCAATATTCTCTTCCCAAATGTTACACCATACCATGAATGAAGTCCCCCCTTCTCCCTTAGACTTACCCTTCAATGATAGGCTTGAAGACTATGACATGTAGCCATGTCTCTTTTCACCCCATTTTCAACCCTAGCTTCAGATTTCTGTGTTGGTACCACTCCTCTTTTAATGGTAAAAACCTCATATGGAAGCTTAAACGTTGACCTGTAACAACATCCTATCCCCCATAGGGTAAGAATATACTCTATCATCACAAACCCACCCAATATCTCTAAAATTCCCATAGTCACATTGTCAGTCAAAAGCTAATCTTTTAACCATCAAAGTCCTGCTCTTCTTACTACCTGATATATAAAAAGTAACCTATTATTTGTCATTACTACCCTTAAGGTCATACTTATCCAAGGTTATCCTATACTCATCACACTCTGATATTCCCATAAACATACCCCTTACCTCATATGTTTTATTAGAACAACAACAACTTTTATCCTCACTGGTTCACCTGAATACTTCAGGTTTCCACTGTTACCTGACTTTACATCTAACAATTCCCATAGGGTAATCCATTTACCCAAGAACACTTAAACCCTACTGGTCTGACAACTACATTATTTTATCTGTCAATGACTGTTGCCGATACCACAGTCATGACAAAGCATAACCCTGACCCACACCCGACAGAGGCCGCGCGACCGTCTAACACGTCCTGGGCTGGCATCCCCAACAGACATCAACCCTCAAGATTCCTCACTGATTCTTACAGAATGAGTTAATCTATCTCTAATTTTCACAACAGAGGAACGAGCAGCACTGATCAGATGCCCCCCCCCCCCCTCTGTCATCAAAATCAAAAGACCCCATCCTGCAGCTTCCATGACGAATCTCTATTCTCCATTTCAGATTAATCTATATTGTTTCTATTAATATCTGCTCTCCTATTTTAACCCTATTCGTACTATCATTGACAGCACTCTCCATCCGTAACCTAAACCCCTGAGTCCTTCTTGCTAACCCCCTTTAATTTCAGAACAGTTGTTGTCGGTATCATACTCCTATATCGTATCATTAATCCCTTCCAAAGTTACCCTTAAAGTAGTTGATTTAGTTGATGAATTAAAACCCTTAATTCCCTCTAGTGGGAAACTACCAACATCCTATTCGATTATTCCCTGTTGGAGTGACTACTGTAATAAATTTATCCTTAACTCCCTCTGTGACTGTGGAAAGTTTTACAGACTTCAAATCTTCCATTATAAGCATCACCTTACAAATTACATAGCCCTTTAACCAATCATTCTTAACCGGAACAAATTTCTATGCTTTCACTAGATAAGTACACATATTCTCCCTGATCTTTATCTGTAACCTTACGCAAAATAATCCCTTATTTGAGTAGGTGCAACAGCTCCTACTTCTGATCCTGCTAACAATACTTATCCTCCCTAATTATCTCTCTCTCTCTCTCTCTGTGAAAGAAACGTCATCATCCTAAATGGCATATTATAATTATTATTCTCCTAACCCTCATAACAGTATTTTCCCCCTATAATTGATGCTGGACCCTTAATCAAATGCGCTATATTTATGGCTTTAATAACTATCAATGTTGAAAGAGTTAAATTACTTCTACCTGTTGTTTTAATAGACTCACGTGTTGATGTCATTATTGTTACTACCTCATCCCTAGTTTTCCCCTAAGCTCTGACCTCTTTCCTTGTACTTCCATCCATCACCACTAGTGTCACTTTTTCCCCAAATCTCAGTCCTATCTCTAAATCCCTGACTTTCAAACTTTTGATTACACAAAATACACCTATAATGACCTTGATCTCCCTGCTGGAAACTGTAAATATAGATACTCCATCACCCTCAATCTTCTCTTATCATTCAGCAACACATACTTTCTCAATGCATCTGCTCCTAACCGATTTAAACTCCTACCATATCTTCCCACTAAACTTTAAAATGTCCTTCCTCACTGTTCTCTCTCTGTCTTACTACTAACTTTGAAACTTAACTTACTGTCTCAGAGTTCTTCCAACCCTAATCTACTCCTAACTTATTTTAATCTAATCTTTTCTCTCATAACATTTAAAACCTTTTCCCCTGATTTATTGACAAAATCCCCTACCACCAAATGTTTAGACTATGTGATTGGGAAAGTTCCCCACCTGCTTCTGACTCATTACACACAGACTTGGCAAAACGTCTAAACACCTTTTAGCCTAGCATGAAATCTCTTAGTGTAAGAATGTAACCCAGAATAAACAGTCACCCTATTAAGTTTATTTTCCCAGACAGATTGTCTAACAGGTAATCTAATACATTATCATCCTTCCTATGATATTATCTTTTAAGCAAATGATTCCCAAAAAACCCTACTTCTTAAAATATTCTACCAGACAGTCAGTCGTCTAGTGTACATGTTATTGTACGCTTCAATTTACACCATGCATCTCTTTCCCACAATGTCATTGGTATATTGTCTCTTTTAATTCCTATTTGACTTCTATAGCAGAGCTCAATTGATTCCCTAAGAGTATTTAAACTGTTTTACTACCTCAAATCCCTATCCTAACCTAATTAGTTTATTTTACAGAGTGATATGTTTAACCTCTTTAGACTGAACCCAGATAAGTTTTCCCCTATTCACTATCACTTCTAATGGCCGGTGGTTTCAACTGTTAGCTATTTCCTCTTCTTCTCTAATCAATGCTCTCAGCTGATACCCCTCTTCCGGATATTGTTCAGTTGAAACTGTAACAGTGATTGTTGATTTGGTTCACTCTGATTCTTCATCACACAAGCTTCTCTTCTCCACCAATTGTATGATTGACTTCACAGAGTTTCTTCGTCCTGTTCTTTGTTGTTGACATATCAGGATTCTTCAAAAGCTTATATTTTAAGTTCTGTCCTCGAAATATCGTCTTCCATCATCTTCTTACTTTTCTTCAGCATCTTTGCCTCAATGTATTCTTCTTCTCCTCCAATTCTTGGGATTAAAAATGTTCTCCGCAGGTTTTCTCCTTGTCTCTTCTGTATCTTCAGCGTCTCGAGCTGTTCCTCTAGCTCCCTTACCTCTCCCCAAGTCGTCTCTTCCTCCAGGCCTGATACGCCTCGGTCTATATCTCCTATTTCTTCTTTGCCAGTCATTGTAGGATAAAATCCTCTTGAACATACAACACCTTTAATCTCCAAATCTTCATCACTTTCTTCATCAGAACTCGAATCTCTTGTCTCCTTCTTCGTTCAACTTTCATCAGAGATCAAGTCTCCAGTATCCTTCTTTCCTCTCTTGCCACTTCCTTCTGATCACAGAGTCACCTCCACCCATGGCCTCTCATCAATCACTCTCATCGTCATCATCCTCATCTCCTTAAGTTCCCAGACATCTCGGTTTTCTTCCGTCTTCTGGATTCATCTTCATCATTGTTTCTGCTCGTATTCGTCTTCATCTCTGATGCCATAATCACCCTGATGGATGATGTCGATCACCCTGCTGAATCCATATGTGAGAAAGGTGTACTAACATCTGCCATTAGTCTCTCCTAACACTACCTTAGTTAAATAATTACTATTTTAGTCAATTTTCCCCTATATCAACCCTTTTAAATTCCTTTATTGTGAACTATGTTATTCTAGCCTGTATAGCCTAAGTAGCCTTCCCCCCTGTAATTCTTAATATAACCTAAACAAATCCATTAACAATCCTGAATAATTAACCCCAATTCCTATTCCTATGTCACCAATATCAATTAGTGTTGGCTATCTTACCACAACCCATCAAATGCAAGTAAACTAAGTTAGTAAACCTCAGACTAAAATACCCATAAACAAAGCCTTCTAACCTTACAACCCTTCAATACCCCAATTCCCATAACCCCTTGCTCTATTAGCTCTAATTATCTTAAATTTACAGAAGAATCCTCAATCCATCCTGGATTCCCAACACATCTGTAATCAAACCCCAGTGATACACAGCTTCCAAAATGCAATTTTTAATGAAATAGTATTTGCCAAGCCCATGTAAAATTGTCATAACATCACATATTCTGTTAGGGAAAGATTTTGTAACCATAATCAGTACCAAAACCTTTTTGACTTGATCCTCTGCCACGTGACGTGATCACTTCCTGTATCCCCTCGCTCCCCCTCTCTCCTGTCTCTCATGACAAGGGACAAAGACACAAGAACAGCGTTTAGTAGTTAATGTCATCACTGAGTATTTCCAACCATTCAATATTCATTCGTTCTACATTCGCTCTAAAACTTTAACTCAGGACTAATTATAGATCGCCCAAAACATTTTGCTTTTAATCCGTCATTTAATTATTTAATTCAATCTATTATAATCCGTTATCCTATATTTAATTTATAAATTCAATAGGCTACAAAACAAGTTTCATCTTTAACCAATCGCAGTTTAAACTTATAAGATTCGTGTTAAACTCTCCCTGTGCCTATTTGTTCCGTCGTCTGTGTTCCTCTGTCTCCCCCTGCAGTTTAACCAATGTGTTGTTTTGCAGAATCCCACGCATGCGCAAATATCATTTTAACCTCATGCTTGAGTTGCAGCATCCCCTCGTGGTGTCGTTTAGTGCCGTAAAACAAAACGTTCCCTAATCTCGTGCCATAAACTCCCCTTTCTGTAGTGTAGTGTCGCAAAATTAAACGCATGCGCACCACCATTCAAAAACCCCTTTTCACCGTGGAAGAAAGATTCTCTACTCTCTCTCCCCAAACATAATAACAGTCCAGCTGTAATTCCCCATTTCCCCCTTATAATCAAACAACATTTACCAGCGCTCACAAAACATATAACCTGACTTACAGACAGTGACAAGTTTAAGAGACTTTAATCCATCGCAATGGAATCTCTAAGGATATCCGTTAGCATGTAGCACGCAACACAATTAGCCTGTAGCTTTAGCCTTTAGCTTAGCCTAAGGTACACCGTGACACAAAACCCAGTTAGCCGTTAGCCTTAAGCATTAACATTTAGCCACGATGTACCACGTGACCCGTAACAATCCAGCCTTAGCCCTAGCCTCCAGCTAACTGCGGCCTACTAGCTATACAAATGAACACCCCGCACCGTGGCCAAATCATCATCATCACAATTATCTCCCCGTCTAACTTTTTGTTGCCTTGAAAGATGAATCTCATATCAAGCGGTTACCCCCAACCAATTTCCCGTCGGCCAGAGGAGGAGTATAACATAAATACAACCATTCACTTCATAATTCCCGCTTAAGGAATCAACCTGCCAAAGCCTAACACTTCACACAGGATTTGTAGCCCACTCAATAATAATAATAATAATTATTACGAGTCGCCTCGTTTCGAGGTCTTTCCGTATTCACGGTGCCCTAAAAATGCATACGTATTCCAACATTATTCTCTACCAATCCATTTGTACAATCCATTGTTGTAAACAGCGTTTACACATCAACCAAATTTAGAATATTTTCGTTCAGACTCCCAGTTAACAGCAACACCCCACATTGACCACGACCCAAGTACTTTTAACTGTACACCGTCAAAGCCCTCTCATGAATCAGCGGGATAACCAATGGCCAAATTCCTCTGTGAGTCATCTCTCACCTTTAGAGCCGACTTGGACAGTAGTCACCTCGCGAATCCAGGAAAGGGACCAACAACGATGCAATCAATATCTCAGCGGAGCCTCCATTATGTCGTATATGATGAATGGTGGCAATTATTGCTGTCAACAAAAGGAGTCTGCTCATACTGAACATTGATCATAAGGTTTATTCAAATCACAAGCTTCAGCATGAGTTTACAGACACGCGTGGTCCGGAGAGCAGTGTCCTCCAATTCTAATGTCTGCTCTGGGGTTTATTGTCTAAAACCCTTTTTATATAGACAATACCAAAATAAGGGTTACCCCCTCTTCTGGCCAATCACCAGTCTCCCCTCGGGCGTCACCCTCCAAGCGGCACATTTCAAATAACATCATAAAACATCCCCCCTCTGGCCTGAACAACCAACATTCCATTTCGTCATGAAAAACATTTAACAAAGGCATAATCTTCAGATACGATAAAGATGCAAAATATTTTTTTATTGTGAAACAAACAAGGCGCAGTGGTCTAAGGCATTGCAGCTCCTTCAGGGTTATCTTTGGTCTCTTTGTTGCCTCTCTGATTAATGCCCTCCT
This sequence comes from Coregonus ussuriensis, assembly GCA_031479575.1. Lineage (NCBI taxonomy): Eukaryota > Metazoa > Chordata > Actinopteri > Salmoniformes > Salmonidae > Coregonus > Coregonus ussuriensis. The sequence continues at coordinate 49,777,453 of CM062503.1, read as the reverse complement.
TTCCTGGTCTGTGTGTTTTGGTGGACGGCCCTCTCTTGGCAGGTTTGTGGTGGTGCCATATTCTTTCAATTTTTTTAATAATGGACTTAATGGTGCTCCGTGGGATGTTCAAAGTTTATGATATTTTTTTTATAACCCAACCCTGATCTGTACTTCTCCACAACTTTGTCCCTGACCTGTTTGGAGAGCTCCTTGGTCTTCATGGTGCCGCTTGCTTGGTGGTGCCCCTTGCTTAGTGGTGTTGCAGACTCTGGGGCCTTTCAGAACAGGTGTATATATACTGAGATCATGTGACAGATCATGTGACACTTAGATTGCACACAGGTGGACTTTATTTAACTAATTCTGTGACTTCTGAAGGTAATTGGTTGCACCAGATCTTATTTAGGGGCTTCATAGCAATGGGGGTGAATACAAGTTCACGCACCACTTTTCCGTTATAAATTTTTTCGAATTCTTTGAAACAAGTAATTTTCTTCATTTCACTTCACCAATTTGGACTATTTTGTGTATGTCCATTACATGAAATCCAAATAAAACTCAATTTAAATTACAGTTTGTAATGCAACAAAATAGGAAAAACGCCAAGGGGGATGAATACTTTTGCAAGGCGCTGTAGCCATGTTATTTTGACTCTTTATTTTTATTCGTTATTCACTCTGCATTTATTCCTTGTGTCACTATTTCAAATTTATATTGGAATTTTTATTTTATCTTTAACTCTCCATTGTTGGAAAAGGACCCGTAAGTAAGCAGTTCACTGTTAGTCTACACCTGTCAAATATTTGAGCGCTATGGGGCGATACTAATTAAGACAGGTTACCTTGGCGTTCTTGGCACAGGGACTATGGTGGCCTGCTTGAAACATGTAGGTATTGCAGACTAGGTCAGGGAGAGGTTGAACATGTCAGTGAAGACACTTACAGGCTGGTCAGCGCATACTCTGAGTATGTATCCTGGTAATCCGTCTGGCCCTGCGGCCTTCTGAATGTTAACCTGTTTAAAGGTCTTACTCACATCGGCTACGGAGAGCGTGATCATACAGTCGTCAGGAACTGCTGGTGCTCTCATGCATGGTTCAGTGTTGCTTGCCTTGAAGCATAGAAGGCATAGCTCATCTGGTAGGCTTGCGTCACTGGGCAGCTTGCGGCTGGGTTTCCCTTTGTAATCCGTTATGGTTTTGCAAGCCCTGCCACATCCGACGAGCGTCGGCGCCGGCATAGTAGGATTTGATCTTAGTCCTGTATTGACGCTTTGCCTGTTTGATGGCTCATTTGAGGTCGTAGTGGGATTTCTTATAAGCGCCCAGATTATTGTCCCGCTCTAGCCAAGTGCCATGGTAGCCAAAATAATGGCCTGCCCAGCATTTTTACATTTACCAGACGCTCTTATCCAGAGCAACTTACATTATTGAGTGCATACATTATTTTGTATTTTTTTCATACTGGCCCCCCGTGGGAATCAAACCCACAACCCTGGCGTTGCAAACGCCATGCTCTACCAACTGAGCTACATCCCTGCCGGCCATTCCCTCCCCTACCCTGGACGACGCTGTGCCAATTGTACGCCACCCCATGGGTCTCCCAGTCACGGCCGGCTACGACAGAGCCTGGATTCAAACCAGGATCTCTAATGGCACAGCTAGCACTGCGATGCAGTGCCTTAGACCACTGCGCCACTCGGGAGACCTTTTTAAACATGACCCTAAGCATGATGTATTGTTAATTGCTTAATTAACTCAGGAACCACACCTGTGTGGAAGCTCCTGCTTTCAATTTACTTTGTATCCCTCATTTACTCAACTGTTTCCATTATTTCGGCAGTTACCTGTATGGCTTATAATATGTTATGTCTTTCTCTGTGTCATGTGACCTTACAGGCCATCAGAGGTTCGTCTTTTGGATAAGATGAAGTTGAACTGTCAGGTGTTTAAAGAAGAGATATCCCTGATTCAACTCAACAGACAGGTGTCACATCTACAAACAGCACTACAAGACAGCCTAGACAAGGTAACCTTTACCCGTAACCCCTACCCCTGACCCTAACCCATGACCCTAACCCCTGACCCTAACCCCTGACCCTAACCCCCGACCCTAACCCCTGACCCTAACCCCTAACCCCCGACCCTAACCCCCGACCCTAACCCCTGACCCTAACCCCTGACCCTAACCCCTGACCCTAACCCCCCACCCTAACTCCTGACCCTAACCCCCGACCCTAACCCCTGACCCTAACCCCTGACCCTAACCCATGACCCTAACCTCTGACCCTAACCCCTGACCCTAACCCCCGATCCTAACCCCTGACCCTAACCCCTAACCCCCGACCCTAACCCCCGACCCTAACCCCTGACCCTAACCCCTGACCCTAACCCCTGACCCTAACCCCCCACCCTAACTCCTGACCCTAACCCCCGACCCTAACCCCTGACCCTAACCCCTGACCCTAACCCCCGACCCTAACCCCTGACCCTAACCACCGACCCTAACCCCCGACCCTAACCCCTGACCCTAACCCCTGACCCTAACCCCTGACCCTAACCCCTGACCCTAACCCCTGACCCTAACCCCTGACCCTGACCCCTGACCCTAACCCCTGACCCTAACCCCTGACCCTAACCCCCGACCCTAACCCCTGACCTCTAACCCTAACCCACCTACAGACTGCTCTGCAGGACAGCCAAGACAAGGTGCATTTACCTGTAGGTTACTGGGTTAACCCAAACCCTATTCGTGTTCAGTAAGTGTGACGGTCCTGTGAGACCCCTATATGGATGGCCAAGAAACTGATCTGAGAGACCGCCGATGAGTCATCTGGGGGGGGGGGGTCCAAGGTAGAAGTCAAATGTAGTCTGTTCGTCTGAATGACAAACACATTCCTCCTTTCATTTCATTATTCTCTTTAGATGTCCCTTCATCCCTGTCTTTCTCAGTGTTTAACACGTTTAGTGACCTGAGGGGTGTTCATTAGTTCAGCATGCTCTCCTACAGAGGGGACTCTAATGATCTCACGAGCTGTCACCCTAGTGCCTGTAACCATACCAACAATGGAATGCTGATGACAAAAGCCGAGGGAGGGAGGGAGAGAGAGAGAGAGAGAGAGAGAGAGAGAGAGAGAGAGAGAGAGAGAGAGAGAGAGAGAGAGAGAGAGAGAGAGAGAGAGAGAGAGAGAGAGAGAGAGAGAGAGAGAGAGAGAGAGAGAGAGAGAGAGAGAGAGAGAGAGACCATTATGGTTGTGAGGTCTGGGGTCCGCTCACCAACCAAGAATTCACAAAATGGGACAAACACCAAATTGAGACTCTGCAAGCAGAATTCTACAAAAACATCCTCCGTGTACAACGTAAAACACCAAATAATGCATGCAGAGCAGAATTAGGCCAATACCCGCTAATTATCAAAATCCAGAAAAGAGCCGTTAAATTCTATAACCACTTAAAAGGAAGCGATTCCCAAACCTTCCATAACAAAGCCATCACCTACAGAGAGATGAACTTGGAGAAGAGTCCCCTAAGTAAGCTGGTCCTGGGGCTCAATTCACAAACACAAAAAGACCCCACACAGCCCCAGGACAACAACAACAACAACAACACAATTAGACCCAACCAAATCATGAGAAAACAAAAAGAGAATTACTTGACACATTGGAAAGAACAAACAAAAAAACAGAGCAAACTAGAATGCTATTTGGCCCTAAACAGAGAGTACACAGTGGCAGAATACCTGACCACTGTGACTGACCCAAACTTAAGGAAAGCTTTGACTATGTACAGACTCAGTGAGCATAGGCTTTCTATTGAGAAAGGCCGCCGTATGCAGACCTGGCTCTCAAGAGAAGACAGGCTATGTGCACACTGCCCACAAAATGAGGTGGAAACTGAGCTGCACTTCCTAACCTCCTGCCAAATGTATGACCATATTAGAGACACATATTTCCCTCAGAAAACAAACAATTTTGATAAACTCCCTTATCTACTGGGTGAAATACCACAGTGTGCCATCACAGCTGCAACATTTGTGACCTGTTGCCACAAGAAAAGGGCAACCAGTGAAGAACAAACACCATTGTAAATACAACCCATATTTATGTTGATTTATTTTCCATTTGTACTTCAACTATTTGCACATTGTTAAAACACTGTATATATACATAATATGACATTTGAAATGTCTTTATTCTTTTGAAACTACTGAGTGTATTGTTTACTGTTAATATTTATTGTTTATTTCACTTTTGTTTACTATCTACTTCACATGCTTTGGCAACGTTAACATACGTTTCCCATGCCAATAAAGCCCTTAAATTGAAATTGAATTGAGAGAGAGAGAGAGAGAGAGAGAGAGAGAGAGAGAGAGAGAGAGAGAAGAGAGAGAGAGAGAGAGAGAGAGAGAGAGAGAGAGAGAGAGAGAGAGAGAGAGAGAGAGACAGAGAGAGAGACAGAGAGAGAGACAGAGACAGAGACAGAGACAGAGACAGAGACAGAGACAGAGAGAGACAGAGAGAGAGAGAGAGAGAGAGAGAGAGCGAGAGAGAGAGAGACAGAGAGAGAGACAGAGAGAGAGACAGAGAGACAGAGACAGAGAGACAGAGACAGAGACAGAGACAGAGAGAGAGAGAGAGAGAGAGACAGAGACAGAGACAGAGACAGAGACAGAGAGATAGAGAGTCTATCTCACCACCCATCCCTATTTCTTTTTTCTTTCTTTCTAATGTTCTGCCTTTTATCCTGGTGGAGGAGCAGCTAACAAGGTGAAAGGAAACATGTGGCTCCCGTTTTGAATGGTTACTGTGTCATATTACTGTTGCCCCAGGGCCCGACAAACAAGCACACACACACACACACACACACACACACACACACACACACACACACACACACACCAGGGCCCAGGCTCTCTGTCTCAGAGCAGCAAAGCTTTTTTCAGTTGGTGAGTTGGTGGGGAAAGAGGGAGGGCTAACGTTTATCATATGACCAAATCAGAGTTAAGACGAGGGTCAGGGTCACGGACTGGAGGGGGGATGGGGCGGAGGTGGGGGACGTTGGAGGGAAGGGGGAGGGAGGGGGGTAAAGGGACAGGGAGGGGTAGAGAGGGGGAGGGAGGGGTAGGAAAGGAGGGGTAGGAAAGGAGGGGTAGGAAAGGAGGGGTAGGAGGATGTGATGGTAGTAGTGATGGATAGAGCTGGAGGGAAAGAAAAAACAAATGGCAGAAATTATTTGAAATGAGCAGCTTGACTTGGAAAGACACAAGAACACCAGACAGACCACTAAAGGAAGGGTGAGGGGGTGAAATGATTCCTTCCTTCCCTCCCTCCCATATCTTTGAAGATTGATGGATGGTGGGACCACTGTGCAACCTCTCCTCTTTGGCTTACCCCCATTACCCCTGGGGTTCGTCAGGTTACAGAGCTGGGTAGGGTGTCTCCTGTTACCCCTGGGGTTCGTCAGGTTACAGAGCTGGGTAGGGTGTCTCCTGTTACCCCTGGGGTTCGTCAGGTTACAGAGCTGGGTAGGGTGTCTCCTGTTCCCAGGCTGACATACACTGAGTGTAAAAAACATTAAGAACACCTGCCCTTTCCATGAAATAGACTGACCAGGTGAAAGCTATGATCCCGTATTGATGTCACTTGTTAAATCCACTTCAATCAGTGTAGATGAAGGGGAGGAGACAGGTTAAAGAAGGATTTTTTTTTGCCTTCAGACAATTGAGATGTGGATTGTGTATTGGTGCCATTCAGAGGGTGAATGGGCAAGACAAAATATTGAAGTGCCTTTGAACGGGGTATGGTAGTAGCTGACAGGCGCACCGGTTTGAGTCAAGAACTGCAACGCTGCTGGGTTTTTCATGCTCAACAGTTTCCTGTGTGTATCAATAATGGTCCACCACCCAAAGGACATCCAGCCAACTTGACACAACTGTGGTAAGCATTGGAGTCAACATGGGCCAGTATCCCATTGGCACGCTTTCGACACCTTGTGGAGTCAATGTCCCGACAAATTGATGCTGTTCTGAGGGCAAAAGGAGGGGTGGAACTCAATTTTAGGAAAGTGTTCTTAATGTTTGGTATACTCAGTGTATCTATTGCTGTACATATCATTGTTAGTATATGTTGTGTAAATTCATCCGGTTTATATACACATAGATTGCATTTGGATTACTGTTACAGTGCTATTTGGGTTGTTAATTGGATTACTGTTACAGTGCTATTTGGGTTAATTGGACTTGTCTGACATTTCTTGATAATTATTATTTTATTTATTTATTTGTGTACTTGTTTGACATTTTACTGCATTGTTAGGAGCTAGTAACATAAGCATTTCACTCCGATAACATCTACTAAACTGTATACACAACCAACAAACTTTGATTTTAGTCGATGGTTAAAGAACAAAGTATCCTTATTAGGACAATAATGTTAAGAGTCTAGAGTGTATAAAATGTATCCTGTCTAGTCTGTCTGTGGGAGATGATTGGTTGGTAGATTAAGTCAATCAAGCCAATGCCTATGAGCAGGGAGTTTCTCCCGGTCTTTCTATTGACTAACCAAGGCCAAGTTTGACATGTTGTGTCTGGGAACGAGATGAGCTACCTTATGCCACTTCCTGGGTTGGTGATCTCTTTTCTTCAGAAACCAGTCATGTCATCTTGGTGGCCCTCTTTTGGTTACGTTTGCTAGCCTCATGATGTCACAGTCTCTAAACGTCAGCAACTGTTTATCAAATAAAATAAAATAAAATTGTAACCCATGGGGAGAGGGTCACACTCGGACAATCAGACAGGGGGCGTATTATTGTGGCCCTGGTGGCACAAAATAATCAAAGGTCTGACTGCACGGAGATGCTTGGGAAAAATGGTTACAACGGGGGACCAGAGTGTGTGTGTTTCAGGGGAAGAGGGTGGATCTGATATCCATCACCTAGGACTTGACATAGGTTAATCAAATCTCCAATTTTTGTCAATTTTTTCTCAATCTTGCATGCTTTCTCAAACAGCTGTAACTGTATATGCAGTCGTAAATCCTTTCTTGAGTTGGGCTCTGGGATGTAACAACCGTTGAGCATCTGAGCTTATGGTTGATTGTGGAGGAAAGGGGTTGAGTGTGTAAGAGTGTGTGTGTGTGGAGGTGTGTGTGTGTGTGTGTGTGTGTGTGTGTGTGTTTGTGTGTGTGTGTGTGTGTGTGGAGGTGTGTATCCCACATCTGTTGCAAGGGGGGTAAGGATGTTAGGGAGAATATAGGATGAACCACAATAATTGTTTGCTAAGATAATAATTGCTTGACAAGGAATATAATATCTATTGTTTACAGGAAACTCATAACACTTGTAGATGAAGTTGTATGGAAAAAGTTTTGTGGAAAAAGAGGGGGGGGGGGGGGGGGGGGCAAATATACTTCTTCCATGGGCAAAGAAACTCAAAAGGGTGATGATATCAATTAACAGTAATTTTGATCCGAATGGGCAAATTGTCCAAATGGATCCGCAAGGTAGATGGATGATTTTAAATATGTTATTGGACCATAAACAGATATGGCTCATTAACCTTTACGGACCAAATAATGATGATCCACACTTAGTTGACAATATATATACAGTGAGGGAAAAAAGTATTTGATCCCCTGCTGATTTTGTACGTTTGCCCACTGACAAAGACATAATCAGTCTATAATTTTAATGGTAGGTTTATTTGAACAGTGAGAGACAGAATAACAACAAAAATAATCCAGAAAAACGCATGTCAAAAATTTTATGAATTGATTTGCATTTTAATGAGGGAAATACGTATTTGACCCCTCTGCAAAACATGACTTAGTACTTGGTGGCAAAACCCTTGTTGGCAATCACAGAGGTCAGACGTTTCTTGTAGTTGGCCACCAGGTTTGCACACATATCAGGAGGGATTTTGTCCCACTCCTTTTTGCAGATCTTCTCCAAGTCATTTAGGTTTTAAGGCTGAAGTTTAGCAACTCGAACCTTCAGCTCACTCCACAGATTTTCTATGGAATTAAGGTCTGGAGACTGGCTAGGCCACACCAGGACCTTAATGTGCTTCTTCTTGAGCCACTCCTTTGTTACCTTGGCCGTGTGTTTTGGGTCATTGTCATGCTGGAATAGCCATTCACGACCCATTTTCAATGCGCTGGCTGAGGGAAGGAGGTTCTCACCCAATATTTGACGGTACATGGCCCCGTCCATCGTCCCTTTGATGAGGTGAAGTTGTCCTGTCCCCTTAGCAGAAAAACACCCCCAAAGCATAATGTTTCCACCTCCATGTTTGACGGTGGGGATGGTGTTCTTGGGGTCATAGGCAGCATTCCTCCTCCTCCAAACACGGCGAGTTGAGTTGATGCCAAAGAGCTCGATTTTGTTCTCATCTGACCACAACACTTTCACCCAGTTCTCTGAATCATTCAGATGTTCATTGGCAAACTTCAGACGGCCCTTTATGTGTGCTTTCTCGAGCTGGGGGACCTTGCGGGCGCTGCAGGAATTCAGTCCTTTACGCCGTAGTGTGTTACCAATTGTTTTCTTGGTGACTACTGTCCCAGCTGCCTTGAGATCATTGACAAGATCCTCCCGTGTAGTTCTGAGCTGATTCCTCACCGTTCTCATGATCATTGCAACTCCACGAGGTGAGATCTTGCATGGAGCCCCAGGGCGAGGGAGATTGACAGTTATTTTGTGTTTCTTCCATTTGCGAATAATCGCACCAACTGTTGTCACCTTCTCACCAAGCTATTTGGCGATGGTCTTGGCCCATTCCAGCCTTGTGTAGGTCTACAATCTTGTCCCTGACATCCTTGGAGAGCTCTTTGGTCTTGGCCATGATGGAGAGATTGGAATCTGATTGATTGATTGCTTCTGTGGACAGGTGACTTTTATACAGGTAACAAGCTGAGATTAGGAGCTCTCCCTTTAAGAGTGTGCTCCTAATCTCAGCTTGTTACCTGTATAAAAGAAACCTGGGAGCCAGAAATCTTTCTGATTGAGAGTGGGTCAAATACTTATTTCCCTCATTAAAATGCAAATCAATTTATAACATTTTTGACATGAGTTTTTCTGGATGTTTTTGTTGTTATTCTGTCTCTCACTGTTCAAATAAACCTACCATTAAAATCAAAATCAGCAGGGGAACAAATACCTTTTTCCATCACTGTAATACATTATCAACCCTGAAAGCAATACAAGACTCTATTATTATGGTGGGAGATTATAATAGTGTTTTAAATAGCTCATCACACTGCAAACCTCATCCTCATGCTCTTAAGCAATTTAGGTCAAAATGGTTTATACTAACAAAGGAAATAGAAAGTCTAACAGAACAGATAGATAGCAATAAAAACTGTAACGTAGAGGCTCAGAATAAATTAGGGGAAAAACTAAAAGAAATTGAGAAACTGATTCAAGGAATGATCAAGTGTAATATATTATTAAAAATGAAGCAAACTGGATGGAATTGTCACGATCGTCGTAGGAGTGAGTAGACCAAGGCGCAGCGTGTGAAACAAACATGACTTTATTTAATTAAAGTTTCTAAACAAAACACGACTCGTGAAGTCCACGGTTTAACAATACCGACACGGAACAAAAACCCACAACACCCAAGGGAAAACATACAGTTTAAATATGGCTCCCAATCAGAGACAACCTACAACAGCTGACACACGTTGCCTCTGATTGGGAGCCACTCTGGCCAACATAGACATAGAACAACTTAGAATACCCAACATAGAAAATGAACACATAGAATGAACACACCCTGGCTCAACATATAGAGTCCCAGAGCCAGGGTGTGACAGTACCCCCCCCTAAAGGCGCGGACTGCGACCGCGCCTCAACTAAAGCAAAACAGGGGAGGGCTGGGCGGGCATACCTCCTCGGCGGCGGCTCCGGCTCCGGGCTTGCCCACCACCCTCCAACAAACCCCCCATAGCGCCCCTGGTCCGGTCTGGCCCCGCTGGCTGGAGCTGGACTGGACGTAGCAGGAGCGGTAGGCTTCAGCTCCTTAGTGGAGCAGTAGAGCGGTACCTGAATTGGCACCGATGACCCAGGCACGGGTTGTGCCGGACTGACGACTCGCACCGCTGGCTTGGTGCGAGTGGCAGGAACGGGCCAGGCCGGGCTGGCGACGCGCACCGTAGACTTGGTGCGAGTGGCAGGAACAGGCCAGACCGGGCTGGCGACGCGCACCGTAGACTTGGTGCGTGGAGCAGGAACAGGCCGGGCTGGGCTGGCGACGCACACCGTAGGTTTGGTGCGTGGAGCAGGGACAGGCCGGGCTGGGCTGTCGACGCACACCGTAGGCTTGGTGCGTGGAGCAGGGACAGGCCGGGCAGGGCTGGCGACGCACACCGTAGGCTTGGTGCGTGGAGCAGGAACAGGCCGGGCTGGGCTGGCGACGCACACCGTAGGTTTGGTGCGTGGAGCAGGGACAGGCCGGGCTGGGCTGTCGACGCACACCGTAGGCTTGGTGCGTGGAGCAGGAACAGGCCGGGCAGGGCTGGCGACGCACACCGTAGGCTTGGTGCGTGCGTGGAGCAGGAACAGGCCGGACCGGGCTGGCGACGCACACCGTAGGCTTGGTGCGTGGAGCAGGGACAGGCCGGGCTGGGCTGGCGACGCACACCATAGGCTTGGTGCGTGGAGCAGGGACAGGCCGGACTGGGCTGGCGACGCACACCGTAGGCTTGGTGCGTGGAGCAGGGACAGGCCGAACCGGTTTGTGGAGATGGATAGGAGGCCTGGAGTGAATAGCGGCCACCACCCGTCCTGGCTGAATGCCTACCCTCACACACTCTGTGTGAGGCATCCGCACAGGACGTACAGGGCGGTGTACCCCTGGCCTGGTGGCCTTCTGGATCCGCCCCCTTTTCTCCTCCGTCAGCCCCGTCGTCCATGCCGTGTGCCCCCCCCTAAAAAATTTCTGGGGTTGCCTCACGACCGTCCGACGACGACCCTGATCACGCCGTAGCTCCTCTCTACGGCGCGCCTCCACCGTCTCACTCCATGGCCGGCGATCCATCCCGGCCAGGATTTCCTCCCAGGTCCAGGACCCCTGCCCGTCCAAGATCTGCTCCCACGTCCAGGCTGCCTGCTCCTGGACACGCTGCTTGGTCTTGGTATGGTGGGTTTTTCTGTCACGATCATCTTGAAGCGAAGTAGACCAAGGCGCAGCGTGTGAAACAAACATGACTTTATTTAATTAAAGTTTCTAAACAAAACACGACTTGTGAAGTCCACGGTTTAACAATACTGACACGGAACAAAAACCCACAACACCCAAGGGAAAACATACAGTTTAAATATGGCTCCCAATCAGAGACAACCCACAACAGCTGACACACGTTGCCTCTGATTGGGAGCCACTCTGGCCAACATAGACATAGAACAACTTAGAATACCCAACATAGAAAATGAACACATAGAATGAACACACCCTGGCTCAACATATAGAGTCCCAGAGCCAGGGTGTGACAGGAATATGGGGAAAATGCAGTAAATTGTTTTTTTCAACATAGAAATGCTACCAAAAAGAATTTACTGAAACTGGTAACAAATAACGGAGTCACCCATGATTCACCAAAGGATATTTTGATGGAGGACGCAAAGTACTTTAAGCATATGTTTTCATTTCATCGCCTCCATCTCCTCTAAATGAAGCTAATTGTAGAGATGTTTTTCTATTGATAATGTAAAATGAACAGCCATACAGAAAGACTCATGTGAAGGTGAATTTACGGAGGAGGAACTTCTGGATGCAATTAAAGACTTTAAGTCCGGGAAAACTCCAGGGTTGGATGGCATACCAGTCGAGGTATACCAAACCTTTTTTGATATACTCAGAGGACCGTTATTAGCATGTTTTAACCACTCCTATGTAAATGATAGATTATCAGACACTCAAGAACATTTTACATTTACATTTTAGTCATTTAGCAGACGCTCTTATCCAGAGCGACTTACAGTTAGTGAATACATTTTTTTTTTTTATACTGGCCCCCCGTGGGAAGAAGGTCTGATTTCATTATTATTGAAACATGATACAAGTGGGACATATAAAGATCCAGTCCATTTAAAAAATTGGAGGCCCCTTACACTTCAGTGTTGTGATGCAAAAATTCTAGCAAAATGTATAGCGCATAGAATTAAAAAGGTATTGTTGGAAATTTTTCATTCTAATCAGACAGGTTTTTTACATGGATGATACATTGGAGATAAAATAAGGCAAGTACTGGAAACAATAGAACACTATGAAAAATCTGGGAAACCAGGCCTGCTATTCATAGCCGACTTTGAAAAGGCATTTGATAAAGTACGACTGGAGTTTATATATAAATGCCTGGAGCATTTCATTGTTGGAGAATCTCTTATAGAATTGGTTAAAATCATGTATAGTAACCCTAGGTGTAAAATAATAAACAATGGCTATTTCTCAGAAAGTTTTAAACTATCAAGAGGAGTAAAACAAGGTTGTCCACTATCAGCATATCTATTTATTATGGCCATAAAAATGTTAGCTATTAAAATCAGATCCAACAATAATATCAAGGGATTAGAAATCCAGGGCTTAAAAACAAAAGTGTCATTGTACGCTGATATATATATATATATATATATATATATATATATATATATATATATATATATATATATATATATATATATATATATACAATTGCGAGAAGAAAAACATATGGGGGATTGGAAGTGATGCAGACAATTACATTAATGGAAGTTACAATCTATCTGCAATATTAAAGCTGATCGACCCCCCCCCCCCCAAAAAAAAATATAATAATAGTAATAATTTGTATTTGTCACAACAGGTGTAGACCTTACAGTGAAATGCTTACTTACAAGCCCTTAACCAACAATGTAGTTTTAAGAAAAAATACCCCAAAAAATCACACAAATAATACAATATAAAATAATATGAAATAAAAGTTACAAATAATGAAAGAGCAGCAGTAAAAAATAACAGTAGCGAGGCTATATACAGGGGGTACCGGTACCGAGTCAATGTGCAGGGACACCGGTTAGTCGACGTAATTCAGGTAATATGTACATGTAGATAGCGTTATTAAAGTGACTTTGCATAGATAATAAACAGAGAGTAGCAGCAGCGTAAAAGAGTAGGGTAGCCATTTGATTAGTTGTTCAGGAGTCTTATGGCTTGGGGGTAGAAGCTGTTTAGAAGCCTCTTGGACCTAGACTTGGTGCTCCGGTACCGCTTGCCGTGCGGTAGCAGAGAGAACAGTCTATGACTAGGGTGGCTGGAGTCTTTGACAATTTTTAGGGCCTTCCTCTGACACCGCCTGGTATAGAGGTCCTGGATGGCAGAAAGCTTGGCCCCAGTAATGTACTGGGCCGTACGCACTACCCTCTGTAGTGCCTTGCGGCCGGATGCCGAGCAGTTGCCATACCAGGCAGTGATGCAACCGTCAGGATGCTCTCGATGGTGTAGCTGTAGAACCTTTTGAGGATCTGAGGACCCATGCCAAATCTTTTCAGTCTCCTTAGTGGGATGAGGTTATGTCGTGCTCTCTTCACGACTGTCTTGGTGTGCTTGGTGTTAGCTACACAGATCGCTATCTGGCTTCACTCATAATGAGAAGATATTTGTTCAGTGTTGCTACCTGTGCATTACGGCCACAGTACCATATTAGTTTTATCACCTGAAATAAAAAGAGATGAGAAGTTATCTCTGACAATAAAAATGTGTATATAAGACTGGCTGCTGCCAGCCTGCCTCTCTTACTGTCTGCCTGCCTGCCTGCCTCTCTTACTGTCTGCCTGCCTGCCTGCCTCTCTTACTGTCTGCCTGCCTGCCTGCCTCTCTTACTGTCTGCCAGCCTGCCTCTCTTACTGTCTGCCAGCCTGCCTCTCTTACTGTCTGCCAGCCTGCCTCTCTTCCTGTCTGCCAGCCTGACTCTCTTACTGTCTGCCAGCCTGCCCCTCTTACTGTCTGCCAGCCTGCCCCTCTTACTGTCTGCCAGCCTGCCTCTCTTACTGTCTGCCAGCCTGACTCTCTTACTGTCTGCCAGCCTGCCCCTCTTACTGTCTGCCAGCCTGCCCCTTTTACTGTCTGCCAGCCTGCCTCTCTTACTGTCTGCCAGCCTGCCCCTCTTACTGTCTGCCAGCCTGCCTCTCTTACTGTCTGCCAGCCTGCCCCTCTTACTGTCTGCCAGCCTGCCTCTCTTACTGTCTGCCTGCCTGCCTGTCAATATTACTGGTGGTTAGGGTTATCAATATTACTGGTGGTTAGGGTTATCAATATTACTGGTGGTTAGGGTTATCAATATTACTGGTGGTTAGGGTTATCAATATTACTGGTGGTTAGGGTTATCAATATCACTGGTGGTTAGGGTTATCAATATTTCATAATCATTTGGTGGGTGCTTATACAGTATCTGTCCTGTTTCAGGAAATCTGTTTTAGTGCATATCCCAACTCGTCCCTGGAGAGAGGGGTCATGGCCATTATCAACAGCGACCCTGGATCAATTAGGGTTAAGTGCCTTGCTCAAGGGCAAATCAACAGCTTTTTTACCTTGTCGGCTCGGGGATCCTTATGGTTACTGGCCCAACGCTCTAACCGCTAGGCTACCTGACATGCTACAGTTTATATCATCTAAAACTTGATCTGTGTTTTCAGGAGAGAGCCCAGTCTCAGCAGAGGAAGTGTTCTACCCTGGGCCAACAGGTCTCTCCCCAATGTTCTACCCTGGGCCATCTGGTCTCTCCTCAGTGTCCAGCCATGCTATTGGTGGTCCAGGAGAGCCGAGGTGAGGATGGACGACATGGATTCACCTGCCACCTCTCACAGGACAGTGGGCTGGTGGTGATACAAGTGGACAACTCCCAGTCACACCTCTGTCTGGAGGACAGGTAAAACGATTATATACCTTTTTGGTTTATTGCACTCCCAATCCCATTTTGTGGATAGGACAGGGGCACCCAGGGGTACAATTACCTCTGCTAGTATCCCTGTGGATAATCAGGTACACCAAAGGGTACTATTACTTCCGGTAGTATCCCCTGTGGATTGATCTCAGTTTGGGATCATTGTTGCTTGTTCTGATCTCAGTTTGGGAGCAGTGTTTCTTGTTCTGATCTCAGTTCTCATTTTCCTCCATTACACTATTTTCCCTGAACCCCTCCCCTTCTCTATCTATCCCATTTATTTCCCTTCTCTATCTATCCCATTAATTTCCCTTCTCTCTCTCTCTCTCTCTCTCTCTCTCTCTCTCTCTCTCTCTCTCTCTCTCTCTCTCTCTCTCTCTCTCTCTCTCTCTCTGTGTTCATTTGAGCAATATGAGATGGAACGGAGTTCCATGCAATAATGGATCTATATAATACAGTACGCTTTCTTGAATTTCTTCTGAATTTGAGGACCGTGAAAAGACCCCTGGTGGCATGTCTGGAGGGGCAAGTGTGTGTGTCAGAGCTGTGTGTAAGTTGACTATGCAAACAATTTGGGATTTTCAACACATTAATGTTCTTCTAAAAATAAGAAGTGATGCAGTCAGTCTCTCCTCAACTCTTAACCAAGAGAGACTGGCATGCATAGTATTTATATCAGCCCTCTGATTACAATGAAGAGCAAGACGTGCCGCTCTGTTCTGGGCCAGCTGCAGCTTAACTAGGTATTTCCTTGCAGCACTCGACCACACGACTGGACAATAATAAAGATAAGACAAAACTAGAGCCTGCAGAACTTGCTTTTTGGAGTGTGGTGTCAAAATCTGTTTATTACAGACAGACCTCTCCCCATCTTTATAACCATTGAATATATATGACAGCTTACAATTTAAGGTAAACACAATTAATTTAGTCTCCTCAACTTGTTCAACAGCCACACCATTCATTACCAGATTAGGCTGAGGTCTAGAATTTAGGGAACGATTTGCACCAAATACAATGCTCTTAGTTTTAGATGTTCAGGACCAGTTTATTAGTGGCCACCCCATTCCAAAACCGACTGCAACTCTTTGTTAAGGGTTTCAGTGACTTCATTAGCTGTGGTTGCTGATGCGTATATGGTTGGATCATCAGCATACATGGACACACTGGTTTGTTTAATGCCAGTGGCAGGTCATTGGTAGAAATAGAAAAGAGTAGAGGACCTAGAGAGCTGCCCTACGGTAAACCACACCCTGAATGTTTGACATTAGAGAAGCTTCCATTAAAGAAAACCCTTTGAGTTCTATTAGATAGATAGCTCTGAATCCACGATATGGCAGAGGTTGAAAAGCCATTACACATACTTTTTTTCAACATCAGGTTATGGTCAGTAATATCAAAGGCTGCACTGAAATCTAACAGTACTGCTCCCACAATCTTATTATTATCAATTTCCTTCAACAAATCATCAGTCATTTGTGTCAGTGCAGTACATGTTTTGTGCCCTTCTCTATAAGCATGCTGAAAGTCTGTTGTTCATTTGTTTACAGAGAAATAGCATTGTATTTGGTCAAACACCATTTTTTCCATCAGTTTTCTAAGAGCTGGCAGCAAGCTGATAGGTCTGCTGTTAGAACCAGTAAAGATCGCTTTACCACTCGTGGGTAGATGAATGACTTTGGAATTCCTCCAGGCCTGAGTGTTACAGGAGGGAGTCGCAGTTCCGGAGCGACCCACTAGGTGTCATCCTCCGACAACCTTAGGCTCCTCCTCACTCACAGTCGGGACTAATCATCATCCTATTGGTGTCACCTGTGTCTATCGGTTCACCTGTGTATTTATGCCCTCACTTCCCTGTGTTCCCTTGCTCAGTTTTCTCTGCTAGTTTCTCTATATCCAGCAGTGCTACTCAGTTTCTGATCGGAGATCTATGTACAGGTACTACAGAAGTGTTGTATTTTGGCTTCGGGACCACCAGTAAAGATCTTTCTTTCACCATCTCTGCCTACTGCCAACTGTATATCCTGCACCGCACCTGGCTCACACCTCACCCCAACCCTTACAGAAAACTGAGCCAATATGGACCCAGTGGAGGCAGCACGGTATCGGAGCGCAATTGGCAACACAGGGAGCCATGCTGAACCAACACGACAGCAGCCTGCAGCAGATCACCGCCAGCTGACGATCGCCGTGGACACCTGACCAGCCCCCGGCAGCCGGCGGAGCGGAAGCCACGGCAGCGCCGTCTCCAGGCAACATCGGGGGAGTCCCGCCTACCACCTCCGTAGAGGTATGACGGACGTCCAGAGGGCTGCAGGGAAGTCCTCAACCAGTGTTCCCTGGTATTCAGCCTACAACCCTCCTCCTTCCCGATGGAGCAGGGCCGGGTGGCCTACATCATCACTCTGTTGACGGGTCGGGTTCTTTCCTGAGCTACCGCGGAGTGGGAGAGACAAACTCTGGCGTGCTCCGACTCCTACCAATTCACCTGGGAGCTACGCAAGGTTTTCGACACCTCTCGGGTGGTGTCGGGGCACGAGGCCGGGAGGCGGCTCACGGCCTGTCGGCAGGGTGACCGTTCGGTGGCGGACTACTCCGTGGAGTTCCGGACTCGGGCTCGAGAGGAAGAATGGGAGGAGGCCGCCCTGGTCGTCCTTTACGCCCAGGGGCTATCGGAGGGGATGAAGGACAAACTCTCCTTCAGGGAACTGCCTGAGCGACTGGACGGCCTCGTCAAACTCTCGGTGCGAGTAGACAATAGGCGTCGTGAGAGGGCGCATGAGAGAAGGATGACGCAAGGCGCGCCTCCGCGTCCCCCTATTTACCCAGAGGCTTTTCGCCAATTCAAGGAGGAGATGCCACAGGAGGAGGCTATGCAGCTGGGGTCGGCATGCTTGTCCAGGATGGAGAGGCAGAGGCGTCTGCGCCAGGGATGTTGCCTGTACTGCGGCCAGGCAGGTCACCACTGTGACTCATGCATCGGGAGGGGTGATAGTGAGCCGGAACCGAAACCCCAACACCAGAGACTCCCTGACATTTCTCCCCGTAAGGGTTCAGTGGGCCCGCGCTGCACGTCGGGCGCATGCACTGGTGGATACTGTGGCTGCGGGAAACCTGATGTACGAAGGGGCTGGCCCAAGGGTGGAGCGTTCCGTTACTCTCCCTCTCCGAGCCGGTTCCGGTCATGGGCCTGGATGGCCGGCATGGGGTCGGGCTTCATCACCCGGCGCACTGTCCCCGTACGTGACCAGGTGGCGGGGACGCTATGGGAGGATATCCAGTTTTTCATTGTGGACTCTCCAGAGTGTCCCCCTGGCTGGTCGCCCACAAACCCTGGATAGACTGGTCCACGGGGCGGCTCATCCTGGAGGGAGGCTCTGCCCCCATCCTGTTCCAGTCTCCACCGACCACTCATCAGCCCAAACTACCATTCAAGGTAGAGACTGAGACCTCTACTGCTCCCCTCTACTATAGAGACTGAGGTCTCTACTGATCCCCTCTACTATAGAGACTGAGACCTCTACTGATCCCCTCTACTATAGAGACTGAGACCTCTACTGATCCCCTCTACTATAGAGACTGAGGTCTTTACTGATCCCCTCTACTATAGAGACTGAGGCCTCTACTGATCCCCTCTACTATAGAGACTGAGACCCCTACTGATCCCATCTACTATAGAGACTGAGTTCTCTACTGATCCCCTCTACTATGGAGACTGAGACCTCTACTGATCCCCTCTACTATAGAGACTGAGGCCTCTACTGATCCCCTCTACTATATAGACGGAGGCCTCTACTGATCCCCTCTACTATAGAGACTGAGACCTCTACTGATCCCCTCTACCATAGAGACTGAGACCTCTACTGATCCCCTCTACTATAGAGACTGAGACCTCTACTGATCCCCTCTACTATAGAGACTGAGACCTCTACTGATCCCCTCTACTATAGAGACTGAGGTCTCTACTGATCCCCTCTACTATAAAGACTGAGGCCTCTACTGATCCCCTCTACTATAGAGACTGAGGTCTCTACTGATCCCCTCTACTATAGACACTGAGGCCTCTACCGATCCCCTCTACTATAGAGACTGAGACCTCTACTGATCCCCTCTACTATAGAGACTGAGGCCTCTACTGATCCCCTCTACTATAGAGACTGAGGCCTCTACTGATCCCCTCTACTATAGAGACTGAGACCTCTACTGATCCCCTCTACTATAGAGACTGAGACCTCTACTGATCCCCTCTACTATAGAGACTGAGACCTCTACTGATCCCCTCTACTATAGAGACTGAGACCTCTACTGATCCCCTCTACTATAGAGACAGAGCCTCTACTGATCCCCTCTACTATAGAGGCTGAGACCTCTACTGATCCCCTCTACTATAGAGACTGAGACCTCTACTGATCCCCTCTACTATAGAGACAGACCTCTACTGATCCCCTCTACTCTACTATAGAGGCTGAGACCTCTACTGATCCCCTCTACTATAGAGACTGAGACCTCTACTGATCCCCTCTACTATAGAGACAGACCTCTACTGATCCTCTCTACCATAGAGACTGAGACCTCTACTGATCCCCTCTACTATAGAGGCTGAGGTCTCTACTGATCCCCTCTACTTTAGAGACTGAGACCTCTACTGATCCCCTCTACTATAGAGACTGAGGTCTCTACTGATCCCCTCTACTTTAGAGACTGAGACCTCTACTGATCCCCTCTACTATAGAGACTGAGACCTCTACTGATCCCCTCTACTATAGAGACTGAGACCTCTACTGATCCCCTCTACTATAGAGGTCTCTACTGATCCCCTCTACTATAGAGACTGAGACCTCTACTGATCCCCTCTACTATAGAGACTGAGACCTCTACTGATCCCCTCTACTATAGAGACAGACCTCTACTGATCCCCTCTACTATAGAGACTGAGACCCCTACTGATCCCCTCTACTATAGAGACTGAGTTCTCTACTGATCCCCTCTACTATGGAGACTGAGACCTCTACTGATCCCCTCTACTATAGAGACTGAGGCCTCTACTGATCCCCTCTACTATATAGACGGAGGCCTCTACTGATCCCCTCTACTATAGAGACTGAGACCTCTACTGATCCCCTCTACTATAGAGACTGAGACCTCTACTGATCCCCTCTACTATAGAGACTGAGACCTCTACTGATCCCCTCTACTATAGAGACTGAGACCTCTACTGATCCCCTCTACTATAGAGACTGAGGTCTCTACTGATCCCCTCTACTATAAAGACTGAGGCCTCTACTGATCCCCTCTACTATAGAGACTGAGGTCCTCTACTGATCCCCTCTACTATAGAGACTGAGGCCTCTACTGATCCCCTCTACTATAGAGACAGACCTCTACTGATCCCCTCTACTATAGAGACTGAGGCCTCTACTGATCCCCTCTACTATAGAGACTGAGGCCTCTACCGACCCCCTCTACTATAGAGACTGAGACCTCTACTGATCCCCTCTACTATAGAGACAGACCTCTACTGATCCTCTCTACTATAGAGACTGAGACCTCTACTGATCCCCTCTACTATAGAGACAGACCTCTACTGATCCCCTCTACTATAGAGACAGACGTCTACTGATCCCCTCTACTATAGAGGCTGAGACCTCTACTGATCCCCTCTACTATAGAGACTGAGACCTCTACTGATCCCCTCTACTATAGAGACAGACCTCTACTGATCCCCTCTACTATAGAGGCTGAGACCTCTACTGATCCCCTCTACTATAGAGACTGAGACCTCTACTGATCCCCTCTACTATAGAGACAGACCTCTACTGATCCTCTCTACTATAGAGACTGAGACCTCTACTGATCCCCTCTACTATAGAGGCTGAGGTCTCTACTGATCCCCTCTACTTTAGAGACTGAGACCTCTACTGATCCCCTCTACTATAGAGACTGAGGTCTCTACTGATCCCCTCTACTTTAGAGACTGAGACCTCTACTGATCCCCTCTACTATAGAGACTGAGACCTCTACTGATCCCCTCTACTATAGAGACTGAGACCTCTACTGATCCCCTCTACTATAGAGGTCTCTACTGATCCCCTCTACTATAGAGACTGAGACCTCTACTGATCCCCTCTACTATAGAGACTGAGGCCTCTACTGATCCCCTCTACTATAGAGGACTGAGACCTCTACTGATCCCCTCTACTATAGAGACTGAGACCTCTACTGATCCCCTCTACTATAGAGACTGAGACCTCTACTGATCCCCTCTACTATAGAGACTGAGACCTCTACTGATCCCCTCTACTATAGAGGCTGAGGTCCTCTACTGATCCCCTCTACTATAGAGACTGAGACCTCTACTGATCCCCTCTACTATAGAGACTGAGGTCTCTACTGATCCCCTCTACTATAGAGACTGAGACCTCTACTGATCCCCTCTACTATAGAGGAGACTGAGACCTCTACTGATCCCCTCTACTATAGAGGTCTCTACTGATCCACTCTACTATAGAGACTGAGACCTCTACTGATCCCCTCTACTTTAGAGACTGAGACCTCTACTGATCCCCTCTACTATAGAGACTGAGGTCTCTACTGATCCCCTCTACTTTAGAGACTGAGACCTCTACTGATCCCCTCTACTATAGAGACTGAGACCTCTACTGATCCCCTCTACTATAGAGGTCTCTACTGATCCACTCTACTATAGAGACTGAGACCTCTACTGATCCCCTCTACTATAGAGACTGAGACCTCTACTGATCCCCCCTACTATAGAGACTGAGACCTCTACTGATCCCCTCTACTATAGAGACTGAGGCCTCTACTGATCCCCTCTACTATAGAGACTGAGACCTCTACTGATCCCCTCTACTATAGAGACTGAGGCCTCTACTGATCCCCTCTACTATAGAGGCTGAGACCTCTACTGATCCCCTCTACTATAGAGACTGAGACCTCTACTGATCCCCTCTACTATAGAGACTGAGACCTCTACTGATCCCCTCTACTATAGAGACTGAGGCCTCTACTGATCCCATTTACTATAGAGACTGAGACCTCTGCTGATCCCCTCTACTATAGAGGCCTCTACTGATCCCCTCTACTATAGAGGCCTCTACTGATCCCCTCTACTATAGAGGCTGAGACCTCTACTGATCCCCTCTACTATAGAGACTGAGACCTCTACTGATCCCCTCTACTATAGAGACTGAGGCCTCTACTGATCCCCTCTACTATAGAGACTGAGGCCTCTACTGATCCCCTCTACTATAGAGACTGAGGCCTCTACTGATCCCCTCTACTATAGAGACTGAGGCCTCTACTGATCCCCTCTACTATAGAGACTGAGGCCTCTACTGATCCCCTCTACTATAGAGACTGAGACCTCTACTGATCCCCTCTACTATAGAGACTGAGACCTCTACTGATCCCCTCTACTATAGAGACCTATACTGATCCCCTCTACTATAGAGACTGAGGCCTCTACTGATCCCCTCTACTATAGAGACTGAGACCTCTACTGATCCCCTCTACTATAGAGACTGAGGCCTCTACTGATCCCCTCTACTATAGAGACAGACCTCTACTGATCCCCTCTACTATAGAGGCTGAGACCTCTACTGATCCCCTCTACTATAGAGACTGAGACCTCTACTGATCCCCTCTACTATAGAGACAGACCTCTACTGATCCTCTCTACCATAGAGACTGAGACCTCTACTGATCCCCTCTACTATAGAGGCTGAGGTCTCTACTGATCCCCTCTACTTTAGAGACTGAGACCTCTACTGATCCCCTCTACTATAGAGACTGAGGTCTCTACTGATCCCCTCTACTTTAGAGACTGAGACCTCTACTGATCCCCTCTACTATAGAGACTGAGACCTCTACTGATCCCCTCTACTATAGAGACTGAGACCTCTACTGATCCCCTCTACTATAGAGGTCTCTACTGATCCCCTCTACTATAGAGACTGAGACCTCTACTGATCCCCTCTACTATAGAGACTGAGACCTCTACTGATCCCCCCTACTATAGAGACTGAGACCTCTACTGATCCCCTCTACTATAGAGACTGAGGCCTCTACTGATCCCCTCTACTATAGAGACTGAGACCTCTACTGATCCCCTCTACTATAGAGACTGAGGCCTCTACTGATCCCCTCTACTATAGAGGCTGAGACCTCTACTGATCCCCTCTACTATAGAGACTGAGACCTCTACTGATCCCCTCTACTATAGAGACTGAGACCTCTACTGATCCCCTCTACTATAGAGACTGAGGCCTCTACTGATCCCATTTACTATAGAGACTGAGACCTCTGCTGATCCCCTCTACTATAGAGGCCTCTACTGATCCCCTCTACTATAGAGGCCTCTACTGATCCCCTCTACTATAGAGGCTGAGACCTCTACTGATCCCCTCTACTATAGAGACTGAGACCTCTACTGATCCCCTCTACTATAGAGACTGAGGCCTCTACTGATCCCCTCTACTATAGAGACTGAGGCCTCTACTGATCCCCTCTACTATAGAGACTGAGGCCTCTACTGATCCCCTCTACTATAGAGACTGAGGCCTCTACTGATCCCCTCTACTATAGAGACTGAGACCTCTACTGATCCCCTCTACTATAGAGACTGAGACCTCTACTGATCCCCTCTACTATAGAGACCTATACTGATCCCCTCTACTATAGAGACTGAGGCCTCTACTGATCCCCTCTACTATAGAGACTGAGACCTCTACTGATCCCCTCTACTATAGAGACTGAGGCCTCTACTGATCCCCTCTACTATAGAGACAGACCTCTACTGATCCCCTCTACTATAGAGACTGAGGCCTCTACTGATCCCCTCTACTATAGAGACTGAGGCCTCTACTGATCCCCTCTACTATAGAGACTGAGGTCTCTACTGATCCCCTCTACTATAGACACTGAGGCCTCTACCGATCCCCTCTACTATAGAGACTGAGACCTCTACTGATCCCCTCTACTATAGAGACAGACCTCTACTGATCCCCTCTACTATAGAGACTGAGGCCTCTACTGATCCCCTCTACTATAGAGACTGAGGCCTCTACCGACCCCCTCTACTATAGAGACTGAGACCTCTACTGATCCCCTCTACTATAGAGACAGACCTCTAATGATCCTCTCTACTATAGAGACTGAGACCTCTACTGATCCCCTCTACTATAGAGACAGACCTCTACTGATCCCCTCTACTATAGAGACAGACGTCTACTGATCCCCTCTACTATAGAGGCTGAGACCTCTACTGATCCCCTCTACTATAGAGACTGAGACCTCTACTGATCCCCTCTACTATAGAGACAGACCTCTACTGATCCCCTCTACTAAAGAGGCTGAGACCTCTACTGATCCCCTCTACTTTAGAGACTGAGACCTCTACTGATCCCCTCTACTATAGAGACAGACCTCTACTGATCCTCTCTACCATAGAGACTGAGACCTCTACTGATCCCCTCTACTATAGAGGCTGAGGTCTCTACTGATCCCCTCTACTTTAGAGACTGAGACCTCTACTGATCCCCTCTACTATAGAGACTGAGGTCTCTACTGAGCCCCTCTACTTTAGAGACTGAGACCTCTACTGATCCTCTCTACCATAGAGACTGAGACCTCTACTGATCCCCTCTACTATAGAGGCTGAGGTCTCTACTGATCCCCTCTACTTTAGAGACTGAGACCTCTACTGATCCCCTCTACTATAGAGACTGAGGTCTCTACTGATCCCCTCTACTTTAGAGACTGAGACATCTACTGATCCCCTCTACTATAGAGACTGAGACCTCTACTGATCCCCTCTACTATAGAGGTCTCTACTGATCCACTCTACTATAGAGACTGAGACCTCTACTGATCCCCTCTACTTTAGAGACTGAGACCTCTACTGATCCCCTCTACTATAGACACTGAGGCCTCTACCGATCCCCTCTACTATAGAGACTGAGACCTCTACTGATCCCCTCTACTATAGAGACTGAGACCTCTACTGATCCCCTCTACTATAGAGGTCTCTACTGATCCCCTCTACTATAGAGACTGAGACCTCTACTGATCCCCTCTACTATAGAGACTGAGACCTCTACTGATCCCCCCTACTATAGAGACTGAGACCTCTACTGATCCCCTCTACTATAGAGACTGAGGCCTCTACTGATCCCCTCTACTATAGAGACTGAGACCTCTACTGATCCCCTCTACTATAGAGACTGAGGCCTCTACTGATCCCCTCTACTATAGAGGCTGAGACCTCTACTGATCCCCTCTACTATAGAGACTGAGACCTCTACTGATCCCCTCTACTATAGAGACTGAGACCTCTACTGATCCCCTCTACTATAGAGACTGAGGCCTCTACTGATCCCATTTACTATAGAGACATGAGACCTCTGCTGATCCCCTCTACTATAGAGGCCTCTACTGATCCCCTCTACTATAGAGGCCTCTACTGATCCCCTCTACTATAGAGGCTGAGACCTCTACTGATCCCCTCTACTATAGAGACTGAGACCTCTACTGATCCCCTCTACTATAGAGACTGAGGCCTCTACTGATCCCCTCTACTATAGAGACTGAGGCCTCTACTGATCCCCTCTACTATAGAGACTGAGGCCTCTACTGATCCCCTCTACTATAGAGACTGAGGCCTCTACTGATCCCCTCTACTATAGAGACTGAGGCCTCTACTGATCCCCTCTACTATAGAGACTGAGACCTCTACTGATCCCCTCTACTATAGAGACTGAGACCTCTACTGATCCCCTCTACTATAGAGACCTATACTGATCCCCTCTACTATAGAGACTGAGGCCTCTACTGATCCCCTCTACTATAGAGACTGAGACCTCTACTGATCCCCTCTACTATAGAGACTGAGGCCTGCCTCTACTGATCCCCTCTACTATAGAGACAGACCTCTACTGATCCCCTCTACTATAGAGGCTGAGACCTCTACTGATCCCCTCTACTATAGAGACTGAGACCTCTACTGATCCCCTCTACTATAGAGACAGACCTCTACTGATCCTCTCTACCATAGAGACTGAGACCTCTACTGATCCCCTCTACTATAGAGGCTGAGGTCTCTACTGATCCCCTCTACTTTAGAGACTGAGACCTCTACTGATCCCCTCTACTATAGAGACTGAGGTCTCTACTGATCCCCTCTACTTTAGAGACTGAGACCTCTACAGATCCCCTCTACTATAGAGACTGAGACCTCTACTGATCCCCTCTACTATAGAGACTGAGACCTCTACTGATCCCCTCTACTATAGAGGTCTCTACTGATCCCCTCTACTATAGAGACTGAGACCTCTACTGATCCCCTCTACTATAGAGACTGAGACCTCTACTGACCCCCCTACTATAGAGACTGAGACCTCTACTGATCCCCTCTACTATAGAGACTGAGGCCTCTACTGATCCCCTCTACTATAGAGACTGAGACCTCTACTGATCCCCTCTACTATAGAGACTGAGGCCTCTACTGATCCCCTCTACTATAGAGACTGAGGCCTCTACTGATCCCCTCTACTATAGAGGCTGAGACCTCTACTGATCCCCTCTACTATAGAGACTGAGACCTCTACTGATCCCCTCTACTATAGAGACAGACCTCTACTGATCCTCTCTACCATAGAGACTGAGACCTCTACTGATCCCCTCTACTATAGAGGCTGAGGTCTCTACTGATCCCCTCTACTTTAGAGACTGAGACCTCTACTGATCCCCTCTACTATAGAGACTGAGGTCTCTACTGATCCCCTCTACTTTAGAGACTGAGACCTCTACTGATCCCCTCTACTATAGAGACTGAGACCTCTACTGATCCCCTCTACTATAGAGACTGAGACCTCTACTGATCCCCTCTACTATAGAGGTCTCTACTGATCCCCTCTACTATAGAGACTGAGACCTCTACTGATCCCCTCTACTATAGAGACTGAGACCTCTACTGATCCCCTCTACTATAGAGACTGAGACCTCTACTGATCCCCTCTACTATAGAGACTGAGGCCTCTACTGATCCCCTCTACTATAGAGGCTGAGACCTCTACTGATCCCCTCTACTATAGAGACTGAGACCTCTACTGATCCCCTCTACTATAGAGACTGAGACCTCTACTGATCCCCTCTACTATAGAGACTGAGGCCTCTACTGATCCCATTTACTATAGAGACTGAGACCTCTGCTGATCCCCTCTACTATAGAGGCCTCTACTGATCCCCTCTACTATAGAGGCCTCTACTGATCCCCTCTACTATAGAGGCTGAGACCTCTACTGATCCCCTCTACTATAGAGACTGAGACCTCTACTGATCCCCTCTACTATAGAGACTGAGGCCTCTACTGATCCCCTCTACTATAGAGACTGCTGAGGCCTCTACTGATCCCCTCTACTATAGAGACTGAGGCCTCTACTGATCCCCTCTACTATAGAGACTGAGGCCTCTACTGATCCCCTCTACTATAGAGACTGAGACCTCTACTGATCCCCTCTACTATAGAGACTGAGACCTCTACTGATCCCCTCTACTATAGAGACCTATACTGATCCCCTCTACTATAGAGACTGAGGCCTCTACTGATCCCCTCTACTATAGAGACTGAGACCTCTACTGATCCCCTCTACTATAGAGACTGAGGCCTCTACTGATCCCCTCTACTATAGAGACAGACCTCTACTGATCCCCTCTACTATAGAGACTGAGGCCTCTACTGATCCCCTCTACTATAAAGACTGAGGCTTCTACTGATCCCCTCTACTATAGAGACTGAGGTCTCTACTGATCCCCTCTACTATAGACACTGAGGCCTCTACCGATCCCCTCTACTATAGAGACTGAGACCTCTACTGATCCCCTCTACTATAGAGACAGACCTCTACTGATCCCCTCTACTATAGAGACTGAGGCCTCTACTGATCCCCTCTACTATAGAGACTGAGGCCTCTACCGACCCCCTCTACTATAGAGACTGAGACCTCTACTGATCCCCTCTACTATAGAGACAGACCTCTAATGATCCTCTCTACTATAGAGACTGAGACCTCTACTGATCCCCTCTACTATAGAGACAGACCTCTACTGATCCCCTCTACTATAGAGACAGACGTCTACTGATCCCCTCTACTATAGAGGCTGAGACCTCTACTGATCCCCTCTACTATAGAGACTGAGACCTCTACTGATCCCCTCTACTATAGAGACAGACCTCTACTGATCCCCTCTACTATAGAGGCTGAGACCTCTACTGATCCCCTCTACTATAGAGACTGAGACCTCTACTGATCCCCTCTACTATAGAGACAGACCTCTACTGATCCTCTCTACTATAGAGACTGAGACCTCTACTGATCCCCTCTACTATAGAGGCTGAGGTCTCTACTGATCCCCTCTACTTTAGAGACTGAGACCTCTACTGATCCCCTCTACTATAGAGACTGAGGTCTCTACTGATCCCCTCTACTTTAGAGACTGAGACCTCTACTGATCCCCTCTACTATAGAGACTGAGACCTCTACTGATCCCCTCTACTATAGAGACTGAGACCTCTACTGATCCCCTCTACTATAGAGGTCTCTACTGATCCCCTCTACTATAGAGACTGAGACCTCTACTGATCCCCTCTACTATAGAGACTGAGACCTCTACTGATCCCCCCTACTATAGAGACTGAGACCTCTACTGATCCCCTCTACTATAGAGACTGAGGCCTCTACTGATCCCCTCTACTATAGAGACTGAGACCTCTACTGATCCCCTCTACTATAGAGACTGAGGCCTCTACTGATCCCCTCTACTATAGAGGCTGAGACCTCTACTGATCCCCTCTACTATAGAGACTGAGACCTCTACTGATCCCCTCTACTACTATAGAGACTGAGACCTCTACTGATCCCCTCTACTATAGAGACTGAGACCTCTACTGATCCCCTCTACTATAGAGACTGAGACCTCTACTGATCCCCTCTACTATAGAGACCTATACTGATCCCCTCTACTATAGAGACAGACCTCTACTGATCCCCTCTACTATAGAGGCTGAGACCTCTACTGATCCCCTCTACTATAGAGACTGAGACCTCTACTGATCCCCTCTACTATAGAGACAGAGCCTCTACTGATCCCCTCTACTATAGAGACTGAGACCTCTACTGATCCCCTCTACTATAGAGGCTGAGGTCTCTACTGATCCCCTCTACTATAGAGACTGAGACCTCTACTGATCCCCTCTACTATAGAGACTGAGGTCCTCTACTGATCCCCTCTACTATAGAGACTGAGACCTCTACTGATCCCCTCTACTATAGAGACTGAGACCTCTACTGATCCCCTCTACTATAGAGACTGAGACCTCTACTGATCCCTCCCCTCTACTATAGAGGTCTCTACTGATCCCCTCTACTATAGAGACTGAGACCTCTACTGATCCCCTCTACTATAGAGACTGAGACCTCTACTGATCCCCTCTACTATAGAGACAGACCTCTACTGATCCCCTCTACTATAGAGGCTGAGACCTCTACTGATCCCCTCTACTATAGAGACTGAGACCTCTACTGATCCCCTCTACTATAGAGACAGACCTCTACTGATCCTCTCTACTATAGAGACTGAGACCTCTACTGATCCCCTCTACTATAGAGGCTGAGGTCCTCTACTGATCCCCTCTACTTTAGAGACTGAGACCTCTACTGATCCCCTCTACTATAGAGACTGAGGTCTCTACTGATCCCCTCTACTTTAGAGACTGAGACCTCTACTGATCCCCTCTACTATAGAGACTGAGACCTCTACTGATCCCCTCTACTATAGAGGTCTCTACTGATCCCCTCTACTATAGAGACTGAGACCTCTACTGATCTGATCCCCTCTACTATAGAGACTGAGACCTCTACTGATCCCCTCTACTATAGAGACTGAGGCCTCTACTGATCCCCTCTACTATAGAGACTGAGACCTCTACTGATCCCCTCTACTATAGAGACTGAGACCTCTACTGATCCCCTCTACTATAGAGGTCTCTACTGATCCCCTCTACTATAGAGACTGAGACCTCTACTGATCCCCTCTACTATAGAGACTGAGACCTCTACTGATCCCCTCTACTATAGAGACTGAGACCTCTACTGATCCCCTCTACTATAGAGACTGAGGCCTCTACTGATCCCCTCTACTATAGAGACTGAGACCTCTACTGATCCCCTCTACTATAGAGACTGAGGCCTCTACTGATCCCCTCTACTATAGAGGCTGAGACCTCTACTGATCCCCTCTACTATAGAGACTGAGACCTCTACTGATCCCCTCTACTATAGAGACTGAGACCTCTACTGATCCCCTCTACTATAGAGACTGAGGCGAGAGGCCTCTACTGATCCCATTTACTATAGAGACTGAGACCTCTGCTGATCCCCTCTACTATAGAGGCCTCTACTGATCCCCTCTACTATAGAGGCCTCTACTGATCCCCTCTACTATAGAGGCTGAGACCTCTACTGATCCCCTCTACTATAGAGACTGAGACCTCTACTGATCCCCTCTACTATAGAGACTGAGGCCTCTACTGATCCCCTCTACTATAGAGACTGAGGCCTCTACTGATCCCCTCTACTATAGAGACTGAGGCCTCTACTGATCCCCTCTACTATAGAGACTGAGGCCTCTACTGATCCCCTCTACTATAGAGACTGAGGCCTCTACTGATCCCCTCTACTATAGAGACTGAGACCTCTACTGATCCCCTCTACTATAGAGACTGAGACCTCTACTGATCCCCTCTACTATAGAGACCTATACTGATCCCCTCTACTATAGAGACTGAGGCCTCTACTGATCCCCTCTACTATAGAGACTGAGACCTCTACTGATCCCCTCTACTATAGAGACTGAGACCTCTACTGATCCCCTCTACTATAGAGACAGACCTCTACTGATCCCCTCTACTATAGAGGCTGAGACCTCTACTGATCCCCTCTACTATAGAGACTGAGACCTCTACTGATCCCCTCTACTATAGAGACAGACCTCTACTGATCCTCTCTACCATAGAGACTGAGACCTCTACTGATCCCCTCTACTATAGAGGCTGAGGTCTCTACTGATCCCCTCTACTTTAGAGACTGAGACCTCTACTGATCCCCTCTACTATAGAGACTGAGGTCTCTACTGATCCCCTCTACTTTAGAGACTGAGACCTCTACTGATCCCCTCTACTATAGAGACTGAGACCTCTACTGATCCCCTCTACTATAGAGACTGAGACCTCTACTGATCCCCTCTACTATAGAGGTCTCTACTGATCCCCTCTACTATAGAGACTGAGACCTCTACTGATCCCCTCTACTATACTATAGAGACTGAGACCTCTACTGATCCCCTCTACTATAGAGACTGAGACCTCTACTGATCCCCTCTACTATAGAGACTGAGGCCTCTACTGATCCCCTCTACTATAGAGACTGAGACCTCTACTGATCCCCTCTACTATAGAGACTGAGGCCTCTACTGATCCCCTCTACTATAGAGGCTGAGACCTCTACTGATCCCCTCTACTATAGAGACTGAGGCCTCTACTGATCCCCTCTACTATAGAGGCTGAGACCTCTACTGATCCCCTCTACTATAGAGACTGAGACCTCTACTGATCCCCTCTACTATAGAGACTGAGACCTCTACTGATCCCCTCTACTATAGAGACTGAGACCTCTACTGATCCCCTCTACTATAGAGACTGAGACCTCTACTGATCCCCTCTACTATAGAGACCTATACTGATCCCCTCTACTATAGAGACAGACCTCTACTGATCCCCTCTACTATAGAGGCTGAGACCTCTACTGATCTGATCCCCTCTACTATAGAGACTGAGACCTCTACTGATCCCCTCTACTATAGAGACTGAGGCCTCTACTGATCCCATTTACTATAGAGACTGAGACCTCTGCTGATCCCCTCTACTATAGAGGCCTCTACTGATCCCCTCTACTATAGAGGCCTCTACTGATCCCCTCTACTATAGAGGCTGAGACCTCTACTGATCCCCTCTACTATAGAGACTGAGACCTCTACTGATCCCCTCTACTATAGAGACTGAGGTCTCTACTGATCCCCTCTACTTTAGAGACTGAGACCTCTACTGATCCCCTCTACTATAGAGACTGAGACCTCTACTGATCCCCTCTACTATAGAGACTGAGACCTCTACTGATCCCCTCTACTATAGAGGTCTCTACTGATCCCCTCTACTATAGAGACTAAGACCTCTACTGATCCCCTCTACTATAGAGACTGAGACCTCTACTGATCCCCTCTACTATAGAGACAGACCTCTACTGATCCCCTCTACTATAGAGGCTGAGACCTCTACTGATCCCCTCTACTATAGAGACTGAGACCTCTACTGATCCCCTCTACTATAGAGACAGACCTCTACTGATCCTCTCTACTATAGAGACTGAGACCTCTACTGATCCCCTCTACTATAGAGGCTGAGGTCTCTACTGATCCCCTCTACTTTAGAGACTGAGACCTCTACTGATCCCCTCTACTATAGAGACTGAGGTCTCTACTGATCCCCTCTACTTTAGAGACTGAGACCTCTACTGATCCCCTCTACTATAGAGACTGAGACCTCTACTGATCCCCTCTACTATAGAGGTCTCTACTGATCCACTCTACTATAGAGACTGAGACCTCTACTGATCCCCTCTACTTTAGAGACTGAGACCTCTACTGATCCCCTCTACTATAGAGACTGAGGTCTCTACTGATCCCCTCTACTTTAGAGACTGAGACCTCTACTGATCCCCTCTACTATACTATAGAGACTGAGACCTCTACTGATCCCCTCTACTATAGAGGTCTCTACTGATCCCCTCTACTATAGAGACTGAGACCTCTACTGATCCCCTCTACTATAGAGACTGAGACCTCTACTGATCCCCTCTACTATAGAGACTGAGACCTCTACTGATCCCCTCTACTATAGAGACTGAGGCCTCTACTGATCCCCTCTACTAT
>CM062503.1:49741794-49743998 GCA_031479575.1 Coregonus ussuriensis | reverse complement strand
CCCTCTCCTCTCTCCCCTGTCTCCTCTCCCCCCTGTCTCCTCTCTCCCCTCTCCTCTCTCCCCTCTCCTCTCTCCCCTCTCCCCTCTCCTCTCTCCCCTCTCTCCCCTCTCCTCTCTCCCCTCTCTCCCCTCTCCTCTCTCCCCTCTCTTCTCCCCCCTGTCTCCTCTCTCCCCTGTCTCCCCTGTCTCCTCTCTCCCCTCTCCCCTCTCCCCTCTCCTCTCTCCCCTCTCCTCTCTCCCCTCTCTCCTCTCTCCCCTGTCTCCTCTCTCCTCTGTCTCCTCTCTCCTCTGTCTCCTCTCCCCCCTGTCTCCTCTCTCCCCTCTCCTCTCTCCCCTCTCCCCTCTCCTCTCTCCCCTCTCCCCTCTCCTCTCTCCCCTCTCCTCTCTCCCCTCTCCTCTCCCCCCTGTCTCCTCTCTTCCCTCTCCTCTCTCCCCTGTCTCCTCTCTCCCCTCTCCCCTCTCCTCTCTCCCCTCTCTCCTCTCTCCCCTCTCCTCTTTCCCCTCTCCTCTCACCCCTCTCCTCTCTCCCCTCTCCTCTCTCCCCTGTCTCCTCTCTCCCCTCTCCTCTCTCCCCTCTCTCCCCTGTCTCCTCTCTCCCCTGTCTCCTCTCTCCCCTATCCCCTCTCCCCTCTCCCCTCTCCTCTCTCCCCTCTCCTCTCTCCCCTCTCTCCTCTCTCCCCTCTCTCCTCTCTCCCCTGTCTCCTCTCTCCTCTGTCTCCTCTCTCCCCTGTCTCCTCTCTCCTCTGTCTCCTCTCTCCCCTGTCTCCTCTCTCCTCTGTCTCCTCTCTCCTCTGTCTCCTCTCTCCCCTCTCTCCCCTCTCCCCTCTCCTCTCTTCCCTCTTCTCTCTCCCATCTCCTCTCTCCCCTGTCTCCTCTTTCCCCTCTCCTCTCTCTCCTCTCCTCTCTCCCCTCTCCTTCTCCCTGTGTATCTCTTCCTCTTGCTAGTGGCTACAGATATAATGACATAATGGCTGTCTACGGTCATTAGAGCATCCGGCTTCATGGCGTACAGGGCCTGGAATGACAGAATGATATGATTGGCTGTCTGGTGTTGATGTTCCGCTGTGCTACGTGGAATTGTTTTAAGAAGGTACCAAGAATCATTTAGCTATTTGATTTGGAATTTTAAGACACTTTTAAAGTATAAGAAAAATGTTATACAAATGTTTTGGGGATACAATTATTTTGAGCCTTACTGCTATTAGCCCATACAAACACATTGAATAACAGATTCACTACATGGAACAACAGATAGTCTTTACTGCTATTAGCCCATATAAACACATTGAATTTAACCCCTTATTTTTGGCACTAAACAGTCTCCATACATACAGTACCAGTCAAAAGGTTGGACACACCTACTCATTCAAGGGTTTTTCTTTATTTTTCACTATTTTCTACACTGTAGAATAATATTGAAGACATCAAAACTATGAAATAACACATATGGAATCATGTAGTAACCAAAAAAGTGTTAAACAAATGAAAATATATTTTATATTTGTGATTCTTCAAAGTAGCCACCCTTTGCCTTGATGACAGCTTTGCACACTCTAGCCTCACAGCTCCTCCCCTCACACAGCCTCTCTAGCCTCACAGCTCCTCCCTCACACAGCCTCTCTAGCCTCACAGCTCCTCCCTCACACAGCCTCTCTAGCCTCACAGCTCCTCCCTCACACAGCCTCTCTAGCCTCACAGCTCCTCCCTCACACAGCCTCTCTAGCCTCACAGCTCCTCCCTCACACAGCCTCTCTAGCCTCACAGCCTCTCCCTCACACAGCCTCTCTAGCCTCACAGCTCCTCCCTCACACAGCCTCTCTAGCCTCACAGCTCCTCCCTCACACAGCCTCTCTAGCCTCACAGCTCCTCCCCTCACACAGCCTCTGTAGCCTCACATCTCCTCCCTCACACAGCCTCTCTAGCCTCACAGCCTCTCCCTCACACAGCCTCTCTAGCCTCACAGCCTCTCCCTCACACAGCCTCTCTAGCCTCACAGCTCCTCCCTCACACAGCCTATCTAGCCTCACAGCTCCTCCCTCACACAGCCTCTCTAGCCTCCCAGCCTCTCTAGCCTCACAGCTCCTCCCCTCACACAGCCTCTCTAGCCTCACAGCCTCTCTAGCCTCACAGCCTCTCTAGCCTCACAGCCTCTCTAGCCTCACAGCCTCTCTAGCCTCACAGCCTCTCTAGCCTAACAGCTCCTC
>CM062503.1:49734294-49736794 GCA_031479575.1 Coregonus ussuriensis | reverse complement strand
TTTTGAGCCAGATTCTAATTGGAATTTCGATTTTAATATTCCTTTTAATGGCATAGAATGCTCTTCTTGCTTTGTCTCTCAGCTCATTCACAGCCATGTGAAAGCTACCTGTGTTGCTGATATTTAGTCCTAGATATGTGTAATTTTTGGTGTGTTCTAATAGAACTGTGTCCAAATAGAATTTATATTTGTCATCCTGATTTCCTGACCTTTTTTGGAATATCATTATATTCGGTTTTTTTTAGATTAACGGTCAGGGCCCAGGTCTGACAGAATCTGTGCAGATGATCTAGATGCTGCTGTAACCCCTCCTTAGTGGGAGACAGTAGCAGCAGGTCATCTGCGTACAGCAGACACTTTATTTCAGTGTTGTGTAGGGTGAGACCAGGTGCTGACGATTCTTCTAATGTTTTTGCCAATTCGTTAATGTAGATGTTAAATAGTGTTGGACTTATTGGGCAGCCCTGTTTCACTCCACGTCCCTGAGAGAAGAAGTCTGTTTGCTTGTTGCCGATTTTAATCGCACATTTGTTTTTAGTGTACATTGATTTAATAACATAATATGTTTTCCCTCCAATACCACTTTCTATTAGTTTGTAAAAAAGACCTTCGTGCCAAATTGAATCAAATGCTTTCTTGAAGTCTACAAAACACGAGTAGATTTTGCCTTTGTTTTGATTTACTTGTTTGTCAATTAGAGTCTGGAGGGTGTAAATGTGGTCTGTTGTACGATAATTTTTTACAAATCCAATCTGGCTTCTGCTTAGGACGTTGTGTTCATCAAGGAAATTATGTAGTCTGCTGTTTATGATACTGCAGAGAATTTTCCCCAAGTTGCTGTTAACGCAAATTCCTCTGTAATTATTTGGGTCAAATTTGTCTCCATTTTTATAAATTGGTGTGATCAATCCTTGGTTCCAAATATCGGGGAAAATACCTGCAGTTAGGATAATGTTGAAGAGTTTGAGTATAGCCAATTTGAATTTGTGGTCTGTATATTTGATCATTTCATTTAAAATACCATCAGCACCACAGGCCTTTTTGGGTTGGAGAGTGCAAAGTTTTTCCAATAATTCTTGTTCTGTAATTGGGGTATCCACAGGATTCTGATAGTCTTTGACTGCTGATTCAAGGATTTGTAATTTTTCTTGTATATCTTGTTGTTCTGGGCTCTTTGTTATATTGCTGTAGAGGTTTGCAAAGTGATTTCTCCACATATCCCCATTTTGGATAGCCAATTCCTCATTATGAGGTTTGTTTAATTTATTCCAATTCTCCCAGAAGTGGTTTGATTCTATGGATTCCTCAATCACATCCAGCTGATTTCTAATGTGCTGTTCCTTTTTTGTTCTTAGGGTGTGTTTGTATTGCTTCAGTGTTTCCCCATATTGAAGACGTATATTTTTGTTGTCTGGGTCTCTGTGTTTATGATTAGATATATTTCTCAATGACTTTCTTAGATTTTTGCAATCATTATCAAACCATTTTTCATGATCTATTATTTTTGGTTTGCTCTTATGTTTCTTAAGATTAGCCAAGGAGGCTAATTTGTCAAATATAAAGTTTATGTTCCAAACGGCCAAATTTATACCTTCATTGGTGTAGGAGAATGTTAATGCTAAAAAGTTGTCCAGGAGAGATTGTATTTTTTGGCTACTAATTGCTTTTTGGTAGATTTCTGTACTGTTTGCACTCCATCTATAGGTCTGTTTAGTACCATGTAATTTATTGGGCCGTGATGCTTCATGGTTGGGTTCTGCTCTTTTCAGATACACTGTGATTTTACTGTGGTCAGAGAGAGGTGTTAGTGGGCTGACTGTGAAGGCTCTGAGAGACTCTGGGTTAAGGTCTGTGATGAAGTAGTCTACAGTACTGCTGCCAAGGGATGAGCTGTAGGTGTACCTACCAAAAGAGTCCCCTCTTAACCTACCATTGACTATGTACAGACCCAGTGTTCGACAGAGCTTCAGGAGCTGTACTCCATTTTTGTTTTTCACTTTGTCATAGTTGTTTCTAGGGGGGTATGTGGGGAGGGAAAGGTTGTTGCTTCCCGGTAGGTGTTTGTCCCCATGACTGTTAATAGTGTCTAGTTCTTCTGCTGTTCTAGCATTCAGATCTCCACAGACCAGCACATTGCCTTGGGCCTGAAATTGACTAATCTCCCCCTCTAGAATGGAGAAACTCTCTTCATTGAAGTAGGGTGACTCTGAGGGGGGAATGTATGTGGCACAGAGGAAGACGTTGTTATCTGTTAAGATAGCCTCCTTGTTGATTTTTAGCCAGATAAAGAATTCTCCTGTTTTGATCAATTCGATTGAATTAGTTAGTTCAGATTTATACCATATTAGCATTCCCCCTGAGTCTCTGCCCTGTGTGATTCCTTTTAATTTGGTGGATGGTACGATTATCTCGCTATAACCTAGTGGACAGCCAGTGGAAACATCACCTCTGCACCATGTTTCCTGTAGTACTACAATATCAACATCATCAATTTCTTTAA